>MU378413.1:0-29276 GCA_022495175.1 Hypoxylon argillaceum | reverse complement strand
TTATTTTTTTTATTAAAAAATATTTTATTATATTTTTTATTTTAAATTATTATATTAATTTTATTAATATTAATAATATATAGTTTAATTTAATTACAATATATAAATTTTATAAAAAAAAAAGCTTTAATAATAATAATATTTATTAATAGTTTATATTTATATTATTTTATTATATTTTTTTATATTTTATATAGTTTTTATTTATTATATTTTTAATTTATTTTTTTAAATAAACTTAAAAATAATAAAAAGTTTTTTTTTGTTTTAATTAGTTATAACTAATAATTTATTTTTTATATATTTTTATATAAAAAGTTTTTTTAAATTTTAAATAGTTTTTATTATATTTTTTATAATATAAACTTTAAAAATGTTTTTATTATTATATTTATTTTTTTATTTATTATAAATTTTTTATTTAAAAGTAAAAAAATATAACAATATTATTTATAATTTATTAAAATATTATATTATTTATAAAACATTTTTTTAATTAATAAGTTATATTTTATATTAATTATTATAAAAAAAATATTTTTAAAAATATATTTTTATAAATAAAAATTTATTATTATAACTTAATTAACTTTTTAACAAAATTTAATATTATATTTAATTATATTTTATTTAATAAAGTTATTACAAATTATAATATTTATTTTTATTATAATTTTTTTAATAAATATTATATTTATAAAAATATATTTATTTATTTTTATATTAATTAAAGTTTTAATAATAAAAGTTTATTTATTTATTTTTATTATAATAATTATTAAAAATAAATTTTTATTTAAAAATAATATTAAAAATTTTTTTATATTATTTATAATTAGTTTATTTAATATTTTTTTTAAAAAAAAATTTAATAATTTTAAAATTAAACTTTTTTTTATTTTTAATTTTTAATTTATTTAATATTTTTATATTTTAAATATATAATTAACAATTTTATTTTTTAACTTTTAATAATAATTATTATAAATTTATTTATTTAAAAATATTTTTAAATTTAATAGTTTTTTTTTTAACAAATAAAACATTTTTTTTTTTTTATAAACTAATTAATTTTTTTTTTATAAGTTTTAAATAAACTTTTTTTATAAATATATTAGTTATTTTAATATTTTTGCTAATTAAAATAGTTTTAAACTATTTTTTCTGTTTTTTTTTATATTATTTATTTAATATATTATTTTTATTTAAAATATAAATTAAATATTTATATTATAATATAAACTTTTTATATATTACTTTTTTATTTAAATATTAAAATATTATTTAATTTTTAATTTATTTTATAAAACAAATATTAAACTTTTTTTTTTATTAAAATTTAAAAAAAAGTTATTTATTAATTAAATATATAAATTAATTTTTAAAAGTTTAAAAGTTTTTTAGCTTTTTTAATTTATAGTTTTTTTATTTAATTTAAACTTTTTTTTTTTATTTAAGTTATTATATTGTTTTATTAAATGTTTTAATAACTTTATAAATATAATAATTTGTTTTAAATATATATTTTTTAAATAAAATTATAAATTATTAATTATAATATTATTAAAATAAAATTTAATATTGTTTATTTTTATTATATTATTTATAAATTAATTTATATTAATTAATAAACAATTAAATTAATATTAAAACTAAACTTTAAAATTTATTTTATTTTTTTTAAAATTATTATAAAAAATAATAACTTTTATTTTAATAAACTTTTTATATTTTAAATTATTAAAATTTATTATATTAATAATAATATAAAAAATAATAGTTTAATTAATAATATTAATTACAATAGTTTAATTAATAATTATAAATATAATTTAATTTTAAATAACTAAATTATTAATTAATTAATTAATTTTGTTTAATTTAGTTTTTTTTTTTTAAAGCTTATTTAATTTGATTTAGTTTTATTATAATTAATTTAACTTTTAATATAATTTTATATTAAATTTGTTTAATATATTTAATTATAAAAACAATAGTTTAATTTAACTTTTATTTTTATATATATATATTAATATTTATTAAATTATATATTTTATAACTTAAATTTTAAATAGTAACTTTTTTAAATATAATAGTTTAATTTATTTTTATAACTTTATAAAAAATAAAAACATTTATAATGTTATAAAAATTAAAATAAACAATTTTATTTATATTAATAATTGCTATAAAAAAAATTTTAAACTTTAAACTTTTATTTAATATTTTTTAGTAAGTTTATATATATAAGTAATAATATTTTAACAAGCTTTATTTATTATAAAATTTTAATATTTTTTAAAAAACTTTAAAAATTTAATATTTTGTTAAAACTTTTTATAAACAATAGCTTTTTTTTTTTTATTAATAAAGTTGTTATTTTTATTATATTTTTTTATGTAAAAAAATATTGAATTAATTATTAAAGCTATATAAAAAAATCAGCAATAAAAATTAGTTTTAAAAACTTTGTTAAATTAAATATAATATTTTATAAAATTAAATAAATTAAATTTAACAATTAAAAAATTGCTTAAAAAAATAGTTAAACTTTTATTATTTAAAATATTTATATAGCAAAAAAAACTAACAGAAATAATTAATACATTTATTTTATAAACAATTTAATTAATTAAATTAATTTAATTAAATATAAAGCTTTATAATTATAATATATTAAAAATTTTACAATTGTTATAATTAATATTTTTAAACAAAACAAAGCTTATAAATAAAGTATTATTTATATATTAATCGTAGAATAAAAAGAAAAAAAAAACTATTCTAAGTTTAGTTTATGTAAGTATATATTTATAAGTGCACAGTAGGTCACGTGTGCGAGCCGAAAGCTCCACTCTAGCCGTAGGTGCTATCTAGTTTAGCCACTTAGCCGCAAGTGCCACCTGGTTTAACCACCCAGCTATAACTAAATTAATTAATTTTAAAAAAAATTAAATTATATAAATATTTAATTTAAAAAATATTTTATTTAATTATTATAAAATTAAAATATATTTTAAATTTAATATTATTAAAACTTTTAATTATTTATTAATTTTTATTAAATTTTAATTTTTAATAATATTTTATATTTAATTTAATATATTTTAATAAATTATTTTATTTTTTAATTTTAAAATTAGTTTTATTTAATAATAAAATTTTATTAATATATAATTATATAATTTTTTAAATAAATTTGTTAATATTTATATTAATAATATATTTATATATTTTAATAAAACTTAAAAATATTAAAAATAATGTTAAAAAATAATTTATTGTTTTTATAAAACCAATTTTTAAAAAAATATATAAAAGTTTTATTTTAAAATAATTATTATAAATAGTATAGTCTACTATAAATAGTGCTTATATTTGAGTCTGTAAAAATATAATGTAAATTAAAAGGAGTAAACTTATAAAGTCAAGTCAAAAAAAAAAACTTAAAAGCTTTTTTTATTTATTTAATCTACTGATGTAAGCTATCTAGTCCTAAATAGGCCTAGTGCTAGAAATATATATAAAGTGGTTTTAGAAAACCCATTTTTCAAAATCTTTATATTTGTTTATATTAAATACTGCTATATAAAAAAAAGATCGTTGTTTTTAACAACTATATACAATATTTATTAATTTTACTTTTTTAAATATTTTTAAGTTTTTTAAGCTTTTTCGATTTAAAAAACTAAACATTTTTTTTTTTAAGTTTAATATTTTTTAATTAATACTTTAATATTGTAAAGTTATTATTTTAATTGCTATTAGTTATTTTTATATTTATAGCCCTTTTATTTAATTAAATAATTAAACCTGTTTTTAAATTTGTTTATATAACTTTTTAAAATAATTTTAATTTTAAATAAATTACTTTTTTTATTAAAGTTTTATTTATTGTAAATAAGCTTTAATATAAAAATTTTACAATAAAACAAGTTTTTTTTTTTTATATTAAATAATAAGTATATAATAAAAATAACTAAATATATATTAAAAGTTTTTAAAAAGTCCAGTTTATATGTCAATTGACCGACTTTTTGTTTAATTTTTTATAGTTTAGCTTGCTGCTATAAATACTTTTAAAAAAATCTGTTAAATAAATAATAACTATTATAAAGTTTTAAGTAAACTTTATTACTAATTTCAAACTTTATTAATTTATACTTGTTATTGTAATATTGTTTTGTTTATATTGTTATAAAATTTATAGCTAGTTTTATATTTTTATAAAAATGTTGTTTTATAAAACAGATATTTTTAGCTATATTGCTTTTTTAATTTATTTAAATTAAAATATTATTTAGTTTTAAAAATCGAAAGCTAAATAACTGCTTATATATAAACAACTTAATCGGATTAAAATATATATTATTTAAATTTTATTACAATATAAGCAGTATATTTATTTAATTTTTTTTAAAGTATATAAATATATAGTACTAAATAATTATTTTTATAGTTTAGTTTTTTTTTTTTAATAAGCTATTATTTTAAAAATAGTATGTTATAGTTATAAGTAATTTTACTTCAAAACTTTTTTACAATTTTTTTTAAAACTACAATATAAACTTTTAGTTATAATTAAAAATAATGTTATTAAGCACTTTTTAATTAGCTAATAAAAGCTGCTTAATTAACGTTATAGCTTAATATATAACAATATATATACTATATTTAAAAATAAAAAGCGTATATTTAAATATAATATAAGTTATAAGTATTAATATATTATAGTTTAAAAATTTATTTAAATATTATAAAATAGCAATTATTAAAACTTTAAATAATTTTATAATAAAATTTATAGCAATAGTTTTTATTAATTTTATATTTTTTAGTTAAATAAGTTAATAATTTTTTAAAAGCTTTTTTTTATTTATATTATATATTTTGTACTTATTACAAAATTTCAAGTATATTTAAACTTGCTTTGTTTTAAATATAATTATATATAGCTTAAGCTTTATTATTATATATTTATGTTTAAAATAATGTTTATTATTATATATTATATTTAAAAATTTATTAACTTGTTTTTTTGAAATATATAGCTTATATTTTTTTTTGCAATTTATATTATATAACAGTTTATTAATTATAATAAACAAATAATTAAAACATAAAAAGTTTATAACATTTTTATTGTTTTTATAAATAGCTTTTAAAATTTTGTAGTATTTAAAATTTTTGTTATAATTAGTTATAAACTTAGATTTGACTTTTTTATTTATAATTGCTTTTAATATTGTAAGCTATATTTAATTAAAAACTAAATCTTTAATAAATTATTAAATTTTGCTTTTAATATTTACTAAGTTAATAAAGTTTTATAGTTAGTTTAATATATTAAAAATAAAGTTAAAACATTTAAATAAATAATATATTTGTAATTTATATTGTAATAAATAAATTGATATATTTATTAAATATTTGTTAATATAATTTATTAAACTTATATTTAAATTAATTTAGTTTAAAATGTTTTTAATAATATAATAGTTTATAAATATAACTATTAAATTATATAATATTTTTATTATAGTTTTTAAGTATTTATATATTTATATAATATAAACTATTTTTATTTTTAAAAAATTATAATATATTTTTAGCTAAAATATAAAATAACTAAAAAATATAACTAGAAATATTTAAGTACTAAGTATAATTGAATTAAACTTTTATATATATTTATTTTTTAAATAAAATATTATTATATTAAACTTTTGTTCAAAAGAAGTGTTTATTTATATAAACAAAATTTTAGCTAAGTTATAATAATATAACACTATATTGTTACAAATTAATGTTTATATTACTTTAAAAAATTCCAGCTTTATTTCTATAAGTTTAAAAAATGTCGATTTATAATATATTTAATACTTGCTAAAGTTGTTGTTTATAACTTTGTTTATTTAGCACTTTTAGTTCAGTAGTTTAGTTTTTTTTTTTTATAGTAGCTTTATATATTAGATGTAATAAAAAAACAAAACATATAAAAATTTGCTGTTGCTTAAATATTGCTTTAAAGCTTTTAGCTAACTTAAAAATTTAAAGTTTTAAAAAATAGCTAATTTTTTTTCAGTTGTAAATATATTAAAAGTATTTATTTGAAAGCTTAGAAATTTTATAAAAAAATATACAATAAACGATTTTTTAAGTAACAATAAAATCTTTTTTTTTTAAAACAGTGTAAATATATTTTGCAAATATTATAAATGTTTAGTTTTAATAGTTAAAAAAATTACAATATTATTAATAAAAGTGCAACAAAAGTTTTAGTATAGTTATAACAGTTTGTTTATAAACTTTTGAATATAAGCAAAAAAATTCTGAAAATTTATTAAAGCTACAGTAAATTATTTCAATTTTTTAAAGCTAATTATAATAAACTTGTTATAATATTTTAAATAAACTTTAAATTAATAAAAAAACAATATAGTATTGATTATTATAATATATTTTTTATTTTAAATTAACAAAATAATTTTAAACTATAAAAATAAAAAATAACTATTAAGTACTACAACTTTATTTAAAGTTTACAAATTAATAACTAAATAAAAATAAACTTTTTTTTTTTTTTATATTTAAACTATAAAAGTAAAATAAATAAAAAAAAATAGCTTATTTATTTATTTTATATAATTTTGTTTATAAAATCAATTAAATATAATATTTATTGTTTTTTGATTTTAAATATTAAAAAAATATATATAAAAGTTTAGTTTTATATTTTGCTAATTATTTATTAATAGAATTTATATTTAGTTTTTTTTTAAAATGTTAATAATATTTTAGTTTTTTTAAATTTTAAGTATATTTTTTAATAGCTACAAAATTTTTTTAGCTATAATGTTATTATTTATATAAATAAATTACTTATTTAAAGCTTTAACTTTTTTTTTTTTAAAAAACTTTTTAATTTTTAAAGTAAAAGTTATTTTTAAAATTTTAAACTTAGATTTTTTTATTTTAGCTTTTTTTAGCAAAAAAAATATATTTAAAAGTTGTTTATTTGTTATAGCTTATATTATATTATAAATTATATCGCTAATAGAATTTGTAGAAAAAATCTTATACTGTTTTAATATATTAATTAGTGTTGATATATTTTCAATATTTAATACAACATAAAAATCAGCTGCAACATTAAAGTTAGTTAAATATATATTTGCTGCTATAGTTACAATAGTAGAAATTATAATTAATAGCTAGTTTATATAATAAACATTAAACAATTTAAAATTGTTTAAAATATAAATGTTTATTTTAATAATATTTATATTTATATTTTTTATATTAATTATAGCTAAAGTTAGTTTTTAATTAGTAAATATTTAAAATGTAGCAATTTTAGCTACTGCTAATTTTATAGCTACTATTATAGCTTTAAAATATTTTTTTTATATATTTTTGATATTTTTGCTTATATATTGCTACTTTTAAATTATATTAACTTATATTCTTTTAAAAATAGTTTTAATTTTTAACAACAAGTTAATAAGTATTATTAATTTAAATATAGTAAAACTAATTAATATTGTTATATTATTTTTTTAAACTGATTTAAATATAAAGTTTTTGTTTAATAATAAAAGCTTATAAACTATAAATATTTGTACTAACAAATTTAATACAAACAATACTTTTTGTACTAAAGTAATTTTTTATATATATAAATATATTTATAGATATATTTAAAAAAAGATTTTAAAGTTAAATATATTAGCAAAAGTTATTGTATTAATATAGTAGTTAATTCTAGTGCTACAAAAGTTTAAAAATTCATTTTTAAGTAAAAAAGTTAATTTAATGTTACGATTTAACATTTAGTTTAATTTTTTAAATTTTATTAGTTCTAAAAATTTATATTTGTTATATTTTAACAAGTAAAACTTAAACTTAGTTTATTTTATATAGTATATTTTTTTTTTGTTTATATTTTTAAATTTGCTATTTTTTATTTTAACAGTATATTTAAATTAGCTAAATAACTTTTTAGTAATAAAAATATAGCTTGCTTTTATATTTAAATAAATTATATAATTGTTTCTGCTAAACTTTTTTTTAGCAGTAATTATAAAATATTAAAACATATTATTTATAGTTTGATATATTGTTTCAAGTTTGTAAAAGCGTAAAAAAGCTTGTTACAGCTTAAAAATAATAAGTTTATTTTTTAAGTCAGCTATATTTTCGAAGTTATAATTAAGTACAAAAAAAACAGCGCTTAAAATAAACAAAAAGTTTAGCTATTTAATACAAATTTTTAAATAGTAAAACAAGTTATTTTTTGTTAAAAACAGCATATAATATTGCTTATATATATATATAGCTGCATATATAAATAGTATATATATAATTTGCTCAAAAATCTTTTTAGCACATTTTTATATATACTAGTTATATTTTTTAATTAAATCAAAAGTTTTATTATAATATTTATATATAGCGCTATAATTAATTATAACAAAAGCTTTGTTATTTAAGCTTAAATTTAAAAGCAAAAAACTTAATAAAAAAGTTAAAGCTTTTTTCTTTTTTTATATTATATAAGTTTAATTTTTCTTTTTTTTTTTTTAATATTTATTTTAGTACTTGTTGTAACTACTTTTATATTTAAAGCTTTTTTTTTTTTATAAAAGTTTATTATTTTTACATTATAGCTAAAAAAATATACAGTTTTTGTTATTTTGTTTATTTTTTTAACAACTATATTAATAAAAAAAAAACTTTTAAGCAGCTACTGCTATAATTAAAAGTTTTATTTTAACAATATATAATATATATTTTGCTAATATATTACTATTTTTAAAAAAGTACAAATAGTTTTTAATATTTAAATCTATATATATATAAATAGCTGTTATAACTTTATACTAATTATTGTTGTTTTTATTAAAAGTTTTTATTGCTTTAATATATTACAGCTTTTTTTAAATAAAATATATTATTGCTGCTTTATTATATAATATATTTTACAATATAAAAATATTTCGATTAAACCTTTTAGTTGTTATTACAAATTGCATTAAAAATCAATCGGTCAATTTTTTCAGCAATATGTTCAACTTTCGGGCTTAAAGATTTATTTTAGCTTTTATAGTTAACTTAGTAATTTATTACAAAACTGCTGATTTAGCTAAAAAAGTTTGCTATAAAGCTAAAATTTAACAAACATTTTTTTTAGCTAATTTTAGATCTTTTATAAAAAAATCGAGCTATTTAATAAAATAATATATATTAGTAAAAATTAATTTATTGCTGTTAATAATTATATTAATATTGTTATAATTTTTACAGTTAAATTTAAATTAGTTAATATTTACTTATTTAAAACAATGTTAATATTAAAAATTAATGTTAACTAAATTAAAAATGTTATTTTATTTATTAAGTTATAAAGTTAGTATTTTTTTAACAAAACTAAAAAATCATATAAGCAAAAAAAATAATACATTATTTCTGTTACTACTAAAGTTACAGCTTAACAAATTATCGTTGTTATTATTATTATTTCTGTTATAGTTATTAAAATTTTTTCTAAAACTAAAAACTTTAAACAATTAATATTAGTGCTTAAATATTTAATACTGTTAACAACTACAACTATAAGTTAAAAACTGCAATTAATATTAATATATAATAAAATATTATAACAAGCTATTATATAAAATGTTATTATATAGTTTGTTAAATAACTTTTTTACAAACTGTTATAGTTTAACGTTAAATTAAACAGATAAAATAGCTATAGCTAAAAAAAATATACTATTTAACGCTATAAATATATATTATATAAACATGTTTATAGTAACTGTTGTTAATTTAACAAACTTTGCTACTAGTATTAACAAAACTTTAAAAAAATGCTTTTTTAATACTTATAAAACTGCAGATCTTTTTATATTTGCTTTTAAAACAAAAGTTAATAGCAAAGTATATCTTATGTTTTAAAGCGCTTTTTACAATAAAAAGTTTGCCTTTTTATAAAACTTATTCGCAAATAAGAATAAAAGCTGCATAACTACAAATAATATATACAAAATAGTAGTACTATTATAAATATAATTAAAACGATTGATAAAACTGCTATAATTTATAGCTAGCATTAACACTTTAAAAACTAGCTTAATTATTATTACAACAGCTTTTATAAAATCTACAATTATTTACTACTAAGTTATAAATTTTATTGTTATTACTTATATATTATTTATAACTATATTTACTACATTTTATAAAACGAAAATATTTTTTTTGCTTATTATAAGTTTATATATTATATTAAATATTTTGTTTATTTTACGATTTTTTTTTTTTTAGTTATTAAATTTGTTTTAAAAATATTTTCAAATATAGCAGTTATTATTAAACTTTTAAAATATCGTTTCTATTTTAATGCTTACATTTTTATCTGCTTTAGCATTAAATAGCGCATTATTTATAGTTTGTAAATTCTGTTTTATATATAGCTATATATATAAAAGCTAAAGTTTTTAAAGTTTTTAAAACATTAAAGTAACATTGTTGCAAAACTTTAGTTATAATTAAAAATTAAACTATTACAGAAGTTTTATTGTATTAAATTTAATCAATTTTAATATAAAATTTTTAATAGCAGCAAATAAATAAAACTTTTTAACTATAAAAAAGCTTTCGTTTTTTTTTATAAACATATTTTTTTGTATTTTTATTTAGTATATACAACAAAATATAACAAAATAATATAGCAAAATAAATAAAATAATAAAACAGCTATATTAATATAACAAAAAAATAAAATAAAAGTATTTTTTAAAAATACAAAGTATAAAAGTTAAATAAGCTTTATAAAAACACTTAGTTATTAATTATTAATCAAATAAATATATATAAAATTTAACAAATTATATAAAATTACTTAATTAATAAAACAAATATATAACGATTTGAAATATATAAAAAAAATAAAAAAAAAGTAATAAAGTTAAATTTAATTATATATAATAAAATTTTAACATGATTATTATTATTTAAATGCAAAATAAACTAGTACTTAAAAAACTATTAGCTAAAAATATTGTAAACGTTAGCTGTAACTAAATATAATTGAAAAAAGTTAACACAGCTGTTTTAGTATATAAAGATATAAAAATATACAAAAATCTTTGTATTAATTTATAAAAACTTTAATAATAATCGATTATTTAAAGCAAAAAGTTTATTAAATTCAATTAGTTGTTATATTTAAATAATAAAAATTCAATTTAAACAAAATAATATAATATTAAAAACATATATATTGCTTAAAAAAATAAAAAACTTTGTTACAATATATATGCTGAAGTTGAAGCGTTTAAATAATAAAAATTTAATTTAAACAAAATGCTTTTAACAATATGCTACAAATAGCGCATTATTTACCAACAAAAAAAAAAAAACTAAAGATATAAAATCGTTTAATTATAAAACTTATTGCATTATTTAATATAGTTTACTATAAATAATGTTTATATTTAAATCTATAAAAGTATAATATAAATTAAAAAAAGTAAATCTGCAAAGTCAGATAAAAAAAAAAGACCTAAGAGCTTTTTTTACTTATTTAATCCACTGATATAAGCTACTTAGTCTTAAATAAACCTAGTGCTAAAGATATATACAAAATAGTCTTAGAAAACCTATTCTTTAAAACCCTCATACTTATCTGTATTAATAAACTATTTAAAAATAATTTTAAAAGCTAATAAAAGTATTTAAATTGATTTAAAAAAAACCAAAGCTATTTTTAATTAAAAATTTAAAAATTTAAAAACTATAACTTTTATTAAATTTTTTTTAAGCTATATAATTTTATAAAAACATTTATTTATTATATAAACGATATATTTAAATCTTTTATATAGCTATTAAAAAAAAAAACAAATAAAAATTTAATTTAAAATAATAAAAAGTTTTTAAAATAATAAAAAGACTTGTTATTTTTATATTTATATTTGCTTTTTTTAAATTAAATATATTTATATAAATAAAAATTAATATTTTTTAAAATGTTATAAATAAAACTATTTAATAAAAATAATAAAACAAAAAATAAAAATTTACAAAATATTTTTTAAAAAAATGTTATATAAAACTTATAAAAAAAACAAAACTTTAAATAAATAAAACTATATTGTACAAAAAATCTATAAATAAAAAAAAAAAGAAAAAAGTTAAAAATTCTTTTATAAAAAAATTGCTTATATATATATATAAAATAGTTTAAAATAATAATAAATAGATTATTTATTTAATTATATAATAAAGCTATTTATTTATTTAAGTAATTAATATTAATATTAATTAACTATAACTACTTTTTTTTTTTTAAAAAAATAGTTTGTTATAAGATTTAAATATATAAGTTTTAATTAAATACTTTTTAACAAAAAAAAAATCGCTTTAAATATTTACTACATTATTAATTATTAAATCTTTTTTTTATTAAATTATAATATAGTTTTTTTATATATTAATGTTGTTAAATTTTATTAATAATATATTTTAAACATATTTTTTATATATTGCTTTTTTTTTTATATAGTTAATAAATTATTATTAATATAAAAATTTTCGATAATATTATTTTAAACTATTTATAACTAATGATTTAATTTTAAAAAAAGTTTTATAGTGTTTAAATTATTGTTATAGAAATTTTTTAACAATATAAAGCTATTTTTGAAATTTTTAATATAATATTATTTATTATCGATGTTTTATTTTTTTTAATTAATTTAATATTATAGTTTTTAATAATATAGTTTTATTATATAAACTTTTTTTATTTTAAATTTTTTTTTATTTTTTAGTTTAAATATTTTATTTTTAAAATTATTAATTGTTTAATTTATTAATAAATTGTTAAAATATTTTTATAAACAGTTAATATAATATCAATTTATTATTTATTAAAACAGCAGAATTTATAATATAAATATGTTATTTTTTTTTTTAAATTTTATATATTTATTAAATTATAAAATAGTTAAACTTATTAAAAAGTTTATTAATTATTTAAAATTATTATTTTTTTAATATAAATATATAATTGTTTATATTAAAGTTAAAATTTTAGTATTTTTTATTAATTTATTTAATTATATAGTTTTAAATATATTTTAAACTTTTTTTAATAAAATTTATAAATTATACGATTTTTTATGTTTTATTTTATATATTTATTTATAGTGTTTTTTTTATTATTAGCAAATTTTTCAGTTTTTTTTAAACTATATAGTTTTTTTAATTAAAATAAAACAATATAAAAAATCTTATTTCAATTTTATAAAATAACAATTTTATAAATTTATAAAATAATAAAGCTTATATATAATTTATTATAAAAATTTATTTAAATTAATTATTTTAATAATAATTAATATAAAGTTAAAGTTGTTAATTTAAATATTTATTTATAATTTTAATTTATTTAATAGTTTTATAATAATTTATAAATATTAAAATATAATTAACTTTTATAATTTTATATAATTTATTTATAAAAATAAATATAAATTAAAATTTTTTATTAAAAGTTATTATAATTAACATTTTAAAAACTTTAAAAAAACTTTTGTAATATATTTATATTATATTTTTTATAATTGTTTTTATAATATAAAGCATAGTTTATACTTTTTTTTTAATCGATTTATTATAATTAATATATTATTAAAACTATATTTATTTTTAAATATTTACTTAAAATTAATAATTAAATATTTTTATATATAATTTAAAATAAAAAGTAATATAAATTTATTAAATGTTTTATTATATAAAACTTTTATAAAACAATATTTTATATAATTAAAAATATATATATTATAATTGTTTTTAAAATTAAACTATTAATAATATTTTATAAAAAGTTTATATATTTTTTTTTTTTTAAATATATTATAAATATTTTATTATATATTTTTTAAATAAATTAAATATATAAATATAAAAAATTAAAAACTATAAGTTTTTTATTAAAAATAATTAAACTATTTATTATTTACTAAAAGTTGTTTTTATTAAAAATAATTTTTTTGTAATATATTTTTATATTTAAATTTTTTTTATTTTTTTTAAATATTTTTATAATTAATTAAAAATTTAATAAAACTTTTATATCTTTTTATAGTTTTATAATAAATAGCTTTATTTAATTAATTATTTATATAAATATATTATATATTAAATTGTTTATTAATTAAAAAATCATTAAATATTTTTTTGCTTTTTTTTTTTTTTTATATAATAAAGTTTTTATATTTTTTTATTAATATATTTGCTAATACATTTTTTTTTTTAAAATAGTAAATAATATAAAAATTATATTTTATAAATAATTTTATTTATTTTATTTGTTATAAATTTAAATGTTACTTTTATATAAAATATTTTAAAATTTAATAATTAATTATTATTAAAAATAGTTTAGTTTAACTATTAATTAATTTAAGTTATTATTTTTTAAAAGCTAATAATATTATAAACATTTTTTTATTAAAAATATTATAATTTAATTCAATATTATATAAAGTTTTAAAATAATAAATAATTAAATATTAATTGTTATTATATTTTTAAAATAATATATTTATTATTATATTATTAAAAATATTTATTTTAATTTTTATAAATAAACTATATTTATAATATTATAATATTAAATAAAAAATAAAAACTTTTTTTAATTATAAAAAAACTTAATCGTATTTTTTAATTTATAAAAAAGTTATATTTTTTTTAATTAAATATATTATAAAAATAACAATTTAATTATAATTTTTAACAAATTTTTTATAAAAATTATAAAAACTTAAAAAAAATTATATTTTTTTTATAGTAATAAAAGTTTTTTAATTTTTTATTATATTTATTTTAGCTAAATTAATTTAAATATTGTTTATATTAACAATATATTTTAAAAATTTAGTTTTTATAATATAAAACTTAGATTTTTTTAAATTTATTTAAAATTTTATAATATATAATTATTATAATATTAATTATATATACTTTTTATAATTTTTTATATTATTTAAATAAATAAAAATATTATTTATATATATATTATAAAAATTGTTTAAATAATTAAACAATATATTATTAATATATTTTTAAAAAATAATAGAACTATTAATTAAATTAAAAAAAAATACTTTATATTAAAATAATTTATAATAAATATAAAAAGTTATTAAATTTTTTTGTTTAAATTTTATATATATTTAATTAAATATTTGTTTTATATTTAATTTAATAAATATATTAATTTTAAATAGTTAAAATAAAATTTTTTTAATTAAAAATAAAAAATATTTATTTTTTTTTATTAACTTATTAAATTTATAATAATTTATATAAAACTTTAACTTTTTATTAAACTTTTTTATAAATAATATTAAAAATATATAAAAAATATTGTTAAATTTAATAAATTTTTTATATAAATTTTTAATTAAATATTTATAAACTATTTTTAATTTGTTTAATAATATTTTATATAAAAAACTATATTAAAAGTTATTAAAAGTTTTATTTTTTATAAATTCGATTTTATAATTTATTTTTAATTTATAAAATAATAAAATATTAAAGTTTATTTTATTAAATATATATAATAAATTATAATATTTATAAAAAATTATTTATAAAATTTTTTATTAAAAGTTTTTTTTTTTTTTAATAAAAAAAGCTTTTTTTTTATTTTTAATAAATTTGTTAATTTTATAAAAAATAATAATTTATATTTATTTTATAAAGTTATTTTAAAAAATTAATATATTAAAAACAGCTATATTAAAATTAGCTATTTTTATAAATAATTTAGTTTTATATTATTTTAATTTGTTTTTTTATATTTTATAAAAGTTTATATTATTTATTTTTTAATATAACGCAATTTTTTAATCTTTTTTTAAGCTTTTTTTTTTTATTTTTGTTAAAAAAAAAAATTATTATTTAAATTATATTATATTTTAGTTATATTTTTTTTAACAAAGTTTAATTTTTTAATAACAAAAATTTAAAATATTATTTAATTTTTTTTAGCATTTTTTTATTATTGTAAATATTTTTGTTTTTTTTTAATAAATTTTATATTTTATTAATTTATATTTTTTTAATATTTTAAACTTTTAAACTATATTTTTGTTTAATTTATATTTAAGTTTTAATTAAAATATTAGTTAAAAAAATAATTAAACAAAAATATTATTTAATATTTTTAATAATTAAAAAATATATTATATTTTTAAAACTAAAGCTTTTTAATAATAATTTTATAAATTTGCAAAAATATTACTATTAAAAATATATTTTTAAAATTTTTTTTTTATATTTGTAAAAATATTAATAAAATAGTTTTAATATTTTGTTTTTTTTTGCTATTATATTTAAATATTAATTATAAATAAAATTAAATAATTAAAAAAAAATTTAATATTTTTATAATTTTTTTAATAAATAATATATTTATATTTATATATATATTTGTTTTTATATTTTTAAAAAAATTCTTAATAGTTAATAAAAATTTATTATTATTTATAATATATATATATAATAAAAGCTGTTTTTTTAAATATTTATTTATTAAATTTAATTTATTATTTATAAAATTTTCTTGTAATATTTTTTTTAAATAAAAGTTTAATTTATTTAAAACTATTTTTTTTAGCGTTTTTATTTTTTTAATACTTTTTATAATAATATTATTTAAAGTTTTTATTTTATTATAAAAACTAACAAAAATAGTTACAATAATTTATAAATGTATTTTTTTTTTAACATTGTTTAAAAAACAATTTTTTAATATATATTTTTTTTATTAATAGTTAAAACATTTGCTTTTTTTAACTAACTTTAATAATTTAAAACTATTTAAAATATTATAACTTTTAATAGTTAAAATTTTATTAATATCGTTATTTATTTTAATATTACTGTTTTTGTTATTTTTAATTTTATTTAAAATATTACTAATATTGTTATAAATATTATATAAAGTTAATTTATTTATACTACTAAAAAAAGTTAACTAATTAATTTTATATTTAATATTGTATTTTTTATTATTTATATATATTTAATAAATTAATTAAATATAAAGTTTAATATATTAATTAAATAAAATGTTATTATTAAAATATATAAAAAAAATATTTAATAACTTATTAAACAGTTTATTTTTAAAATGTTTTTAGTATGGTCTACTATGGGTAGTGCCTGTATTTGAGTCTGTAAAAGTATGATGTAGATTAGAAGGAGTAGACCTGCAAGGTTAGGTCAAGAGAGGAGACCTAAAGGCTCTTCTCACCTATCTAATCCACCGATGTGGGCTAGTCCTAAATAGGCCTAGTGCTAGAGATACGTACAGAGTGGTCCCAGAAGACCCATTCTTCAGGACCCCATACCTGTCTGTATCAAGTGCCGCCGCATAGAAAAAAGATCGTTGTCCTCAACGACCATACACAATACTTATCAATTCTGCTTCCTCGGACGTCCTCGAGTCTTCCGAGCCTTCTCGATTTGAAGAGCTGGACGTCCTCCTTCCCGAGTCCAATACTCCTCAATTAACGCCTTAGCGTTGCGGAGTTGCCATTCCGATCGCCACCAGTTATCCTCATGTCCATAGCCCTTCCATTTAACCAAATAGTCAAACCCGTCCTTGGACCTGTTTACGCGACTCTTCAGGATGATTTCAACCTCAAACGAATCACCCTCTTCGTCAGGGTCCTGTTCGTCGTGGATAGGCCCTGGCGCAGGAACCTTACGGTGGAACGGGTCTTCCCCTTCCATGCCAGGTGACAGGTGCGCAATAGAGATGACCGGGTGTATGTCAAAGGTCTCCGGAAGGTCCAGTTCGTACGCCAATCGACCGACTCTTCGTTTGATCTTCCACGGTCCGGCCCGCTGCTGTGAGTACTTCCGAGAGGGTCTGCCAGGCAAGTGATAGCCATTGTGAAGCTTTAGGTAGACCTCATCGCCAACCTCAAACTCCATCAATCTGTGCCTGTCATCGTAGTATTGCTTTGCTCGCGCTGCTGCGAAATCCATAGCTAGCTCTGCATCTTTACGGAGATGCTGTCTCATGAAACGGATGTCCTCGGCTGTATTGCCCTCCTGATCCACTTGGGTTAGGACATCGTTTGGTCCCGGGAGTCGAAAGCCAAATAACTGCTCGTGTGCAGACGACTTAATCGGGTCAGAGTATGCGCCATTTAGATTCCATTGCAATGCAGGCAGCACATCTACCCAATTTTCCTTAGGGTGCGCGAACGTGTGGTGCCGAATGGCTATCTCCACGGTTTGGTTCTTTCTTTCTGACAAGCCGTCGCCTTGGGGGTGGTATGCCGTAGTCATGAGTAACCTTGCTCCGAAACCCTTCCACAATCCTTTCCAGAACTGCGACGTGAACTTTCGGTCACGGTCGGAGATAATGCCACTGGGCACTCCCCAATCGGCCAACAGGAGCTGCTTGGTCAACGCCGTGGCCCAGTGCATGGCGGTATACGTGCTGTGCCCAGGGATAAGAAGCGTGCGCTTAGATGTGGCGCAAGTCACAGGCATCAATGTGTCATAGTCCGGGAATCCATCCAAGTGCCATGGGGTAGCAATCGCCGAGACCTTAGGTAGCCCCGTGATAAAGTCTATAGCAATAGTCTTCATTGGCCTTGCATCCTCTGGTCGGATAGGTTGATAGTCTCCCGGAGGCTTCTCTCTACCTGTATTACATACCTTGCATCCGTTGCAAAACTTCAAGTATGTCTGGACTTGCCTTGTCTTAGACGCAATTGCATATGGCTCGAGCTCCATCATCATACGTCCGCGTCCGAAGTGATGCTTATCGTCGTGTACCATGCTCAAGAACTTACCAACCTGTCCCTTTGGAATGCACAGTCTACGTTTTCCTTTGCGATCTATATTGTATAGCAGCTTGTCAATTACAGCAAACGGGTAGCCGGGACGCGAAAAGTTCGCAACGTCCTCGTTGTCCTCACGGATAGCCTCCAAGATCTTGTGGTACTTAGGATCTTTGTCGTAGTCAGCTACAAACTCAGACTTGACTTTCTCGTCCATAATTGCCTCCGACATTGTGAGCCATATCTGGTCGAGGACTGGGTCCTCGGCAGATCGTTGAACCTTGCCTTCGGCGTCCACTGGGTCAGTAAGGTTCTGTAGCCGGCTCAGCGCGTCAGGGACAAAGTTGAGGCGTCCAGGTAAATGGTACACTTGTAATCCGTATTGCGACAAGTAGATCGACGCGTTCACCAAACGCTTGTTGGCGCGATCTGTCGAGCTCGTGTCTAGGCTGGTCTGGTCCAAGATGCCCTTGGTAGCGTAGTGGTCTGTGAGCACGACCACTGGGTCGTGCGATGCCTCCACCATGGTTCTCAGGCGCTTACATGCCCACACGACGCAGGCTACTTCCATTTCCGAGGAACCATAGCGCATCTCTGGCTGAGATACAAGGCGACTAAGGAACATGACTGGGAGTACTTGGGTGCTAGGTATAACCGAACCAGGCTCCCATGTATATCCATCCCTCAGATGGAACATCATTATGCCAAACCCCCGCTCGAGAGAGGCGTCTACTTGCATAAACAAGGTCTTGGCCGGGTCGTGGTGATGCAACACTGTGTTGTCGCAAATTAACGCCTGTACCGCCTTAAAAGATTCCAGCTCTGCTTCTGTAGGCTCGAAAAATGTCGATCTGCAGTATGCCTGACGCTTGCCAGGGTTGTTGTCTACGACCCTGCCTACCTGGCGCCCCTGGTTCAGCAGCTCAGTCTTCCTCTTCTGCAGTGGCTCCGCACACTGGGCGTAGTAAGGGAGCAAGGCACGCAAAAATCCGCTGCCGCCCAAATACTGCTCCAAGGCCTTCAGCTGACTTGGGAATTTGAGGTCCCGAAAAGCAGCCAACCTTTCCTCGGTTGTAGACATGCCAAAGGCATCCACTCGGAAGCCCAGGAGTTCTACAGAAGGGTATGCAATAAACGATTTTTTAGGTGACAATGAGATCTTCTTTTCCCGGAACAGCGTAAATATGTCCCGCAAGTGTTGCAAATGCTCGGCCTTAGTAGTCGAAAAGATTACAATATCATCGATAAAAGCGCGACAGAAGTCTCGGTACGGTCGCAACAGTCTGTCCATAAACCTTTGAACGTAGGCAGGGGAATTCCGAAAGCCCATCAAGGCTACGGTAGACCGCTCTAATCCTCTAGGGCTAACTATGGTAAACCTGTCGCGATGCTCTGGATGGACCCCGAATTGGTAGAAAAACGATGTAGCGTCGATTACTGTGATGTACTTTTTACCCCGAATTGACGAGATAACTTCAGACTGCAAAGGTAAAGGGTAACTATCGGGCACTGCGACCTTATTCAAGGTTCGCAAATCAATAACCGGGCGAGAATGGGCCTCTCCCTTTTTCTGCGTCCAGACCACAAAGGTAGGATGGGCGAAAGGAGATGGCTTGTTCACCCACTCCATGCGACCTTGCTCATGAAGTCGGTCAAACACGGTGTCTACTGCTTTCCGATCCCGAGCACTGAGAGGGTATGCACGAGAGTTCAGCTTCGTATTCTGCCAGTTATCTACCAACGGAATTCGCATCTGGTCCTCCTCTGGAATGTCGATAATACCCTGGTCCCTCCAGATCTCGGGTACATCCTTCAGCAGCTGCAAAATCTCTTTAGCTGTAACGTCGCCACCCGTGTAAATAGATTGCCCGTCCGGGGCCTTGACCTCCTCTTTTTCAAAGGACTTTTTGATTCCCAAGGTAGAGGTCACCTCTGGAATCTTGGGCTTAGGTTCTTCCATTTCAGCTTCCCCCGGCGAAAAAGATATGTCCGAGGGTTGCCTGTCCGCCGCAGCCTGTACCACATTGTAGACTGTGTCGCTAACGGAACCTGTGGGGGGAATCCCACACTGTTCCAACGTGTCAATCAGTGTCGACGCGTCCTCGATGCTCAGCGCGACGTAGGGGTCAGCCGCGACGTTGGGGTCAGTCGAATACGCGTCTGATGCTATAGCCGCGACGGTGGGGGTCATAGTCAATGGCTGGTTCACGCGGTAGGCGTCGGGCAGTTCGAAATCGTCTGGGATGTAGATGCCTGTCTCGGTGGCGTTCACATCCATGCTTCCTGTGTCAGTCGTGGCCGGGGTCAGTCCCTGACCGGTGAGTGTCTGGGACGCGGCAATCCTGGCCGCCGCCAATCCTGCAGCCACCATCACGGCCTTAAGGCATCCTTTCCATGTACCCTTGATGCCTTCGCCTGTGTATTGCTGCTCCTGGATTGTACCAACCCGTGTTCCCTTAGGGATGGTCTTAATTTCTGACGACAGGTTGGCGAGCACCACTGATTTGGGTGTAGTGGAGCTGACCAGCGCCGCCACACTATTTTCTTGGACTGGCTCGAATGCAAAGTCCCTGTCCGACGGCAAGGGCTTGTAGACCGCAGGTGCTTGCACCGAGGAACCTGGCGCAAGCGACACTTCTCGTGCCAAGGTGACCTTTCGCACACACGGGTGTGCTCGCGGGTATACTTGGAAAGGGATCTCGAAGTTGGGCATGTTAGCGAAAGTCACTGTGTTGGCGTGGTAGTCAATCCTGGCGCCACGAGGGTCCAAGAACCCGTTCCCGAGCAAGAGAGTTGGCTCAATGTCACGATCCAACACCCAGCCCGACTCCTCAAATTCCATCAGTTCTGGGAACCCGTGCTCGTCATATCCCAACAGGTAAAACTTAAACTTGGCCCATTCCGTGCAGTGTATCTTTCCTTTGCCTATGCCCTTAAGCTTGCCATCTCTCATCTCAACAGTGTGCTCAAGTTGGCTAAGCAGCTTTCTAGTGATAAGAGTGCGGCTCGCTCCCGTATCTAGGCAAATCGTACGATTGCTTCCGCCGGGCTTTCCCCTAGCAGTAACTGTGAGATACTGAAACGTGTTGCCAGTGGTTTGGCGCACCGCTTCGGGTTCGTAGAGGCGCGGGGGGGCTTGTCGCAGCTTGGGGATAATAGGTTCATCTTCCAAGTCAGCCACGTCCTCGGGGTCGTGATCAGGTGCAAAAAGGACGGCGCCCGGGGTAGGCGAGAAGCTTGGCCGTTCAGTGCAGATCTCCAAGTGGCGGAACAAGCCATTCCTCGTCGGGAACAGCGTACGACACCGCTTGCATGTGCGCGTGGCTGCATGCGCAGGTGGCGTGTGTGTGATTCGCTCGGGGATCTTCTTGGCGCATCCCCGCGCATGCCGGTCGCGCTCCCTGGTCGAGTCGAAAGTCTCATCACAGTACTCACATGTAGCGCTGTAGTCAATCATAACAAAGGCCTCGTCGTCCGAGCTTGAGTCCGAGGGCGAAGAACCTGACGAGGGGGCTGGGGCCTCCTTCTCCTCTTGCGCCACATGGGCCCGATCCTTCTCCTTCTCCCTCTGGTACTTATCCCGGCGCCTGTCGCGACTACTCTTGCGCTCAAAGCCCTTCTTTTTCCACGAAGGTTCATCATTCCCACGCCGCGGCCGGGAGGATGCACGATCTCTGTCGTCCCGTCTGTCCTCTCGACGACCACGTCGGTAGGGGGGAAACTTCTGGGCAGCTGCTGCCATAATCAAGGGCCTCGTCTTGGCGACGTATGACATATACTCTGCCAACGTGCCACTGTCCTCGGGAGGGCGCAGATAGTTCTTGATGTCCAAATCCATGCGCGCATAAATGGCTGTCATGACTCCATGCCAATTATTGTTGCTTTTGTTGAGAGTCCTCATTGCTTTGGCATATCGCAGCTTTTTCTGGATGAAATGTATCATTGCTGCTTCGTTGCGCGACATATCCCACAACGTGAGGGTATCTCGATTGAACCTTTCGGTCGCCACCGCAGGCTGCATCGAGAATCGATCGGTCAATTCCTCCAGCAATGCGTTCAACCCTCGGGCTCGGAGATCCATTCTAGCCTCTGCGGTCAACTCAGTGGTCCACCACAAGACTGCTGATCCAGCCAGGAGGGTCTGCCATAAGGCCAGAATTTGACGAGCATTCTCCTCGGCCGACTCTGGATCCTCCATGAAGGAGTCGAGCCGTTCGATAAAGCAGTACACGTCGGTAAAGATTAGCTTATCGCCGTCGGCAACCATACCAATATCGTCACGATCCTTGCGGTCAGGTTCAAACTGGCCAATGTCCGCGCGTTTGAGACGATGCTGGTGTCGAGGATTGGTGTCGGCGGAGTTAGGAGTGTCATCTCGTCCACTGGGCCGTGGGGTCGGCATTCCTCCGGCGAGGCCAGAGGGTCGTATGGGCGGAGGAGGTGGTGCACCACCCCTGCCACTGCCGGGGTTGCGGCCCAACGGATTATCGTCGTCGTCGTCGTCTCCGTCGTAGTCATCAGGATCTCCTCCAGGACCGGAGGCTCCAAACAACTGGCGCCGGTGCCCAGGTGTCTGGTACTGTCGGCGACCGCGACCACGAGCTGGAAACTGCGATTGGTACTGATACGTGGTAGGATACCGTGACGGGCCATTGTGTGGGATGTCACCATATGGTTTGCTAGGTGACTCCTCCACAGACGGTTGTGGCTCGACGTCGAACCGAACGGATGGGGTGGCTATGGCCGGAAAAGACGTGCCGTCTGGCGCCATAGACGCATATTGTGTAAACGCGTTCATAGTAGCCGTCGCTGGTTTAGCAAACCCTGCCACTGGCACCGACGGGGCTCCGAAAAGGTGCCCTCCTGGTGCCCGTGAAACTGCAGGTCCCTCCACGTTCGCCCTTGGAACGAAGGCTGGTGGCAAGGTATATCCCATGTTTCGGGGCGCCTCCTGCGACGGGGGGTCTGCCCCTTCATAGAACCTGTTCGCGGACGAGGATGAGGGCTGCACGGCCGCAGGTGGTGTACGCGGGATGGCAGCACCGTCACGAATGCGGTTGAGGCGATCGACGAGGCTGCCGTGATCTACGGCCGGCGTCGACGCCCTAGAGACCGGCTTGGCTATCGCTGCGACAGCCTTTGTAAGATCTGCAATTGCCTGCTGCTGAGTTGCAAGTCCCGTCGTCATCGCCTGCACGTTACTCGCGACTGTGTCTACTGCGTTTTGTAAGGCGAAAACATCTTCTTTGCTTGCTGTAAGCTCGTGTACTGCGTCAAATGCTTCGCCTATTTCGCGGTCTTTTCTTTCCTGGTTATCGAACTTGCTTCGAAAGTATTCCCAAGTATGGCGGTTATTGCCGAACTTCCGAGGTGTCGTCCCCACCTCGATGCCCGCATTTTCGTCTGCTTCGGCGTCAGACGGCGCGCTGCTTATAGTTCGTGAATCCCGCTCTACGCGCGGCTGCGCGTGTGGGGGCTGAGGCCCTTGGGGTTCTTGAGACATTGGGGTAGCGTTGCCGCGAAGCTTTGGTTGTGATCGGAGACCAGGCCGCTGCGGGGGTTTCATCGCGCCAGACTTGATCAACTCCGGCGTGGAATTCTTAACAGCGGCAAGTAAGTGAAACTCTTCGACTATAGAAGAGCCCTCGTCCTCTTCTGCAGACATGCCCTTTCGTGTTTTTGCTCAGCACGTACAACAGAATACGACGAGATGGCGTGGCGGAGTAGGTGAGGTAATGGAGCAGCTGTGTTAGTGCAACAGGAAGGTGGGGCAAAGGTACTTCTCAAGGGTACAAGGTACAGAAGTCAAGTGGGCCCCACAGAAGCACCTGGCTGCCAACTGCCAATCAAGCGAGTGCGCACACAATTTAGCAAACCATACAAAATTACTCAATTGATGAGGCGAATGCGTGACGACTCGAAATGTGTAGAGAAGATGGAGGAAGGGTAATGAAGCTAGATCTGACCGCGTATGATGAAATCCTAACGCGATCGTCACTATCTGAGTGCAAGGTAGACCAGTGCTTGGAAAGCTGTTGGCCGAGGATACCGTAGACGTCGGCCGTAACCGGATGCGGTTGGGAGAAGTCAGCACGGCTGCCTTAGTGTATGGGGACGTGGGGATGTACGAAGATCCTTGCGTCGATCTGCAGGGACCCTAGTGATGATCGATTGTTCGAGGCGGGAGGCTTGTCGAATTCGATCAGTTGTCGCGTCTGGATGATGAAGATCCAATCCAGACAGAATAGCGTGATGCTAGAGACGTGTGTATCGCTCGAGAGGGTGAGAGACTCTGTCGCGACGTACACGCTGAGGTTGGGGCGTTTAGATGATGAAGATCCAATCTAAACAGAATGCCTTCAACAATGTGCTACAAGTAGCGCATTATCTGCCGGCAGAAAAAAAAGGACTGAAGGTATGAGGTCGTTTGATCATAGGACTCACCGCACCACTTAGTATGGTCTACTATGGGTAGTGCCTGTATTTGAGTCTGTAAAAGTATGATGTAGATTAGAAGGAGTAGACCTGCAAGGTTAGGTCAAGAGAGGAGACCTAAAGGCTCTTCTCACCTATCTAATCCACCGATGTGGGCTAGTCCTAAATAGGCCTAGTGCTAGAGATACGTACAGAGTGGTCCCAGAAGACCCATTCTTCAGGACCCCATACCTGTCTGTATCAGTTTTTTTTATTTTTTTTTTTTTAACTTAGTTTTTTTTACTAATTAAATCAAATTAGTTTTAAAATTAAAAAAAGTAATAAAAGTATAATTATTAAAATTAAGAAATTTTTATTTCGATTTAGATTTTTTATTTATATTTATATTTTTATAACTTTTTTTTAAATAGTTAAAAAAAGCTTTAATAATAATTAATTAATTAAAATAATTTTTAATTAAATAAAAAAGCAAATATTTAATAACTTTGCTATTAATATAAGTTTTAATATTAGTTATTTTTATAATATTATTAACAAATTAATTTTTATTAATAATTAATTAGCTTTTTATAATATATAACTATATTTTAAATTTAATGTTATTTTTATTTTTATTATTGTAAAAAATAAATATAAATATTTTAATAAATTTATAAGTTTTGTTATTTATATAAATTGATTTTAAAATATTATTTTTATAAAATAAAAAGTTTATAATATATTAATTAGTTTTATTTAATAAATTTTAAATATAGTTATATTTAATATTTATTGTTTTTAGTTTTTAAAATAAATAATTAATTGTTTATTTAAAACAAAAATTAAAAGCGGCTTTTTTTTTATTATTTTTTATTAAACAATTTAGTTATTTTTTTTTAATAATTGCAATTTTATTAAACTTTTTAGTTTAATTAACAAAAATTTTTATATATTAAATAAATAATATAACTAAGTTATATAAGTTTTTAATTTATTATTAATAAGCTATTATTATTAAAAATTTAATTTTTATTTTTTAAAATAAAATATTAAAATATTTAATTAAGTTAACAAAAACATTTTTATTAATTAATTTATTAAATTTAAACTAAGTTTTTTTTTTAATGTTATAATAAAAATAAAAAAAAAACAATTTTGTTAAATTTATATAATTTAATAGTATATTCTTTTAACAAATAGTCGGTTTTTTAAAAAAAAGTTTTTTTAATTAAAAATATAATATTTATATATAAATAAAAAATTTTAAACTTAGTTGTAAAAACTTTTTATTAAAAAAGCTAAAATAATTAGTTTATTTTTATTTTTAATTTTTATAGTAACTAAAACATTTTAGCTAAATTTTTTAAAATATATTTAAATATTAATTTTTATTTAAAAAATAAAAAACAATTATTTATTATTTATAATTATAAAAAATTACAATTTATTAAAAGTTAAATTAATTTATTTTTTAACTTGTTATTTAAAAGTAATATACTTTTTAAATGTTAATATTATAATAGCAGTTTATTATAATTCGATTTTTTTTTTTAAAAATATTTGAAAACAGTCCTTATACTTTATAATTTATAAACTAGAGGCCCCTTGGGGTCAGGGGCAAGAAAGCTTTCGTTTTTAAGGGCTATAAGCTATACAAGCTATATAGGCCACACAGGCCACATAGGCCACACAGGCTACATAAGCTATATAGACCTTTTACAAGCTATAGGAAACGAAGGCAGCTTTTTCTTTTAGCCTTTTTCTTACCAACCGTATGCTTTGCTGCATAAGCGTTTCGCGTGCGCGGCTCCCGCTCCTTCCTAGCTAAAGGAGAGGACTGCTTTCATTTTTAACGCTTCTAATTCTAGCTTTTCCAATCTTAGCCCTTTTAATCCTAGCTTTTCTAATCTTAGCCCTAGGTTCTAAGCCCTTGTTAACTTGCAGTCAGGTTTGCAGGTAGGTCTACAAGTAGGTAGGTCAGTTGGTCACCTGGCAGGTAGGTAGGCCGGCTGGTGACTCACTTGGTAGGCTGGCAGGTTACTAGGTAAGTTGGTCAGTCACTTGACTGGTAGGTAGGTAGGTTAGTCACTTGACTGGTAGGTAGGTAGGTTAGTTACCTGACTGGTAGGTAGGTAGGTTAGTTACTTGACTGGTAGGTAGGTAGGTTGACTGGTAAGTAGGTAGGTAGGTTGACTGGTAAGTAGGTAGGTTAACTAGTAAGTAAGTAGGTTGACTGGTATGTCACTTGGTTGGCTGGTAGACCGGCTGGCAAGTGACTTAGTAGGTCGGCAGGTCACCTAGCAGGTAGGTAAACTGGCTGGTGACCCACTTGGTAGACTGGCAGGTCGCCAGGCAAGTCGGTTAGTTACCTGACAGGTAGGTAGGTCGGTTAGTTACTTGACTAGCAGGTAGGTAGGTTGCCTGACTGGTAGGTAGGCTGGTTACTTGACCAGTAGGTCACCTGGTCGGCAGGTAGACCGGCTGGCAAGTGACCTGGTAGGCCGGCAGGTCAACTGGCAGGTAAGTAGGTTACTTGACAAGTAGGTCACTTAACAGGTAGGCAGGTCGGTTAGCCACCTGTTAGAGTGGTGGGTGAATATGTGTGTGTGTATTGTTGGGTGCTTATGACGTAGGCTTTGTAGGCTTTCTGTAGAAATTGTATGTGTAAAAGATAGCTTGTATGTAGGTGTAGCTGGTTTAGCTGATTATAGCTGCGTATATGCGATTTAAGCCGAATTGGACGAACTATACCCAAATAGGCAGGGAGAATTTTTTATTTAGGTTGAGAAATTGTTCTAGAAATTTTTCGGCCACTAAGTGACCCATTATTTCCAAATAAAAAAGTAAAATTACTTATTTCGGCTATAAAATTCTGCTAAGAATTTTTTACAACATTAAGTAACCTTTTGTTTTATTTAGTTGTTTTTTCTTTGTTAAAAACAAAAGCATAATTTATAGATTATTATATAAAACTTATAAAAAAAACAAAGCTTTAAGTAAATAAAGCTATATTGTATAAAAAATTTACAAATAAAAAAAAAAAAAAAGTTAGAAATTTTTCTGCAAAAAAATTGCTTATATATATATACAAAGTAGTTTAAAGTAGCAGTAAATAAATCACTTATTTAACTATATAATAAAGCTATTTATTTATTTAAGTAATTAATGCTAATATTAATTAATTATAATTAAAAGCTTATTTTATTTAAAACTATAAAATATTAATAATAATATAAATATTAAAACATTATTATTTTATATTATTAAAAATTAAGTTTTAAATAATTATTAACTATTAAATATTAATTTATTAATTTATAAAAAAAACGCTTTTTATAAAATAAATTAAATAAATAAACTTTTTAAATAATTTTAATATTATATTTTAATATTGTTATAACAAAAATAATATTATTATTAATATATTTTTAAAAAAAACTATTAATTTATTTATAGTTAAAACTAAAAAATTAAAAAAACAAATATTTATTTTAATTAAATTTAAATTAATTATAAAATTTATAGTTATTTTTTAAATTAATAAAAAAAAAACTTTTAAATTATAAAAAATAAATTTAATAAATTTAATTTTAATAAAAAATATAATATAAAATATAAATAAATATAATAATAAAATTATAATTTTAAAAATAATAATAAATAAAAAAATCTTTTTTTAAATTATTTTGTTATAAAAAATATATAAGCTAATATTAATAATATATTAAAATTAAAATAAATTAATTTAAATATTTTAATAAAACTATTATTAGCTATTTTTTTAAAAAAAACTTTAAATATTATATTAATAATTGTTATAAATATAAATATAATAAAAACGTTAAAAATAAAATATTAAAATTGCTATATTTTATACTTATTTTATAAAATATATAAAAATATATAATAATAAATAAAAAAAATATACTATTAAATAAATATAAATATAATTATATATAAGTTTTTATTAAT
>MU378412.1:0-29563 GCA_022495175.1 Hypoxylon argillaceum | reverse complement strand
ATATATATTTAATATAATAATTAATAAATTATAAAACTAATTATTAAAAAAATAATAGTTTTATATATTAAATTAAAATATATAAATATATATAACTATTAATTATATTAAAAAATCAAATATAAAAGCTTTATAATAAAATATATATTTATTAATAAAATAATTATTAATAAATTTATTAAAGTTTTTATATTATAAAAATAGTTTATATTTTTAATACAATTAAAACTAGTTATATTTTTTTAATAGTTTAAATTTTTAATAAATATTTTAATTACTATTAATTAATTTAAAAATTAATTAATAAATAAAAACTTAACAAAATAATTAAAAAATAAATAGTTATAATTAATAGTTATTTAAAGCAAACTAATTAAACAAACATAAAAAAACCAAAAGTAATATAATTTAAAGTTTATTAAACTATATATATTTAAAAAAAAAAAAAAAAAACAATATTTAAAAAGTATTTTTTAAACATTAATAATTTTATTATTACAATAGCTTAAATTTAATTTAAAAAATTTAACTATTTTTTTTTTTTTTTTTTTTTTTTTTTAACTTTGTATTTTTATTGTTATTTTTTTTTTTTTTTTTTATATTTTATATTAGTTTTTAATAAGTTCAAAAAAATATAAACAATAATATAAAAAGTAGCAAATTTAACAACAAAAATATTATTAATAAAAATATTATATGAAGTATAAAAAATTTAGTAAATATTAACAAGCTTAAATTAATTAATTAATTAATATTTATTAATAAAAAAATAAACTATTTATATAATTTTATATATATAACTGTTAAAATAATATATATAATAGCTATTATAATTTATAGTTTTTTAATAAATTTTATTTAAGCGATTTTATAAAATATTATAAATATATTATAAATAAAAAATCTTATAAGTTTTTTTAAAAAACTATATTAAATTGTTATAAAAATATTACTAATTAATATATAACAAATATATAAGTTTATAAAAAATAAATATAGCAAATATTATAAAAAAAATATAAATATATAAGCAGTTTATAAACATTTTAATAATTTTAAAAAAAAATCAACATAATTAATATTATATTTTTATTAAAACATTTATAAATATTTAATATATTTATTATTAGTTTATTAAAACTAAAAATAACAATAAAAAAAATAAATAAATAAGTTTATTAATAAAATATAACAAATATAAACAAAAATATATTTATTATTATATAAGTTTAATAATAAAATATAGCAAACATAAACAAAAGTATATATATTATTATAAATGTTAAAACATAAAAAAAGCAGAAAAAGCAACAGTAAAAAACTTTTTTTTTTTTTTTTTTTTTTTTTTTAAAAAAGCAAAAAAAATTTTTTTTATTTTCTTTTAAAAAAAAAAAATTAAATTAAACAAATTATATATATATTAGTAATATTTTTAAAATATATAATTAAATTATTTATAAATAATAATAATAAAAAAAAATTATAATTTAATAATTTTTATTAAGTTAATAAATTATTTAATTGTTATATATAAATTTTAAATTTATTATATTTATTAAAAATAAATAATTATTTAAAAAAATCTACAAATTAATTAATAAATAATTTTTTTATTTAATTATAACAAGTATATAACTTAAATATAAAAACATATATATTAAATTAACTATAAAAAATAAAAAAAAAATTAAAAAAAAAATTAAAAAAAAATAAACTAAAAATTTTTAATAAGCTTAATTACAACTATATTTAATTGCATTATATACTGTTTAATAATTAAACAATAATATATTGATTTATTTAATAATATATTTATATAATATAAAATATTTACTTATTACAATATATTTAATAATATATTTTAAACTTTATATTATATATTATAAAGCTTTATTATTTATTATATATATATATATATATTTATTACTAGTTATTAAAACAACTATATAATATAAAAAAAAGTATTAAAATATTTATTTTTAAAAAAATATATTAAATTTAAGCTTTTTTTAATAAATTTAAAGCTTATATATAAAAAATATATATTAATTATATAAATAATGTAGCTAATATTAAATAGTTTATATAACATATTAAAAAAAGCTTGTTAAATAATTTTTTCAGATTAGAGCTAGTTATTAAAAAAAACAACAGAGCACATGCACCAAATCTAACAGTTAGGTCAGTTAAGTCAATTAAATCAACTAGTTCAGTTAGGTCTAGTTAAGTCAACTAGGGCAGTCAGGTCTAGTTAGGTTAATCAGGTCAGTTTGGCCCTATACGCGATCCCGCTGCTCAGCAGTCAAAGCGCAACTGCAGATCGCATCTACAAGTTATACAGCTACTATATATTTAAAGTTAATGCGCTTTTAATTAAATTAGCTAAATTTAATTATAGCATTAAAAATAATAAATATATAGTTTATTTTAATGTTTTATTATTATATAAAAGTGTAAATTTTGTACATTTGGTATATTTATATATTATTGAAAACTAAAAACTGAAAACGAAAAACAAAAAAGTAGAAAAAAAAATCGTTTGTCGGATAATGTGCATATGGCCCTCCCTATAGCTCGCCCGCAATATATTTTCAAATTGCATAAAATCCTCTGCGCTTCCGGCCCAAAGATATTCCGTACTAGCCTCTGCTCTTCTCCAGGAGCTCAAAAGCCAAAAGCGGAATAGCGTCATTATAATGAAACCTCGGTCCTTAATGAACTCATCATTAACAACAGACATGTCCAGCTTGGGGCTAGTTTCGCAGATGTTCTTTTTAGCACTTGCTCCCGTTCAGTGTTGTTTAGATGTAACCCTACCTGTTACAGCATAGAGTAAGCTTTGTCGTAATTACGGAGGGCATTATAGGAAGGTCTGTCTTAATCTTAGTGTATTCAACCTCCATACCCTTGAATTATTGCGGCCGCTGGCCATCAACCGCAGACCAGATCAGATGACAGCGGTGTAAGCACCTCGTGGGCAGCGTTAGCCATGCTAACAACTACACGCAGTAATTTCATTAGCTTGTCATAGAATTTTAGACAAGCATCAACACCCGTAATAACAGCTTACCTATCTAATTCTCATTGTATAAGTACCTCGCACGCCATAAGTACGCTACCCCACAGTTCTCCCGACTACTACAGTTTTCCATAAGAAGAAAAGCCCTAGGTGCTATAAAAACAACTACTGATGCCAATGCGGCCGCAATATAGATGCTTACGTTGTTAGTGAACTTTATGAGACTCGTGGGGATCATTGATCTATTCATTCGTTGTTATTTTCATTGCAACAATTCCTATATACAGGAAGTGGCTTTGAAGAAGAAGGACTGCTTGGAAATTCCTAATCGTGAAATAAAGCATTCTGCAATCATTAATGCACGTCAATGCCGGGTTAGAAATGCCGGATTAGACTAGACTACTTTGACGTAGGGGTCGGGGCGGGTCTCAATTCCCTACGCAGTAGCCTGCGTGCTCGTATCTCGCTCTCGCTCTCAGGGCCAATCGGGATTTATACGAGGCTACGACGGGTTCAGAACGAGTCAGCACTTCCTCTGATCTAAGTTGCATGGGTGCCTGTCGATCCGTCCGCACTACCGGACCAGACGTCATCCAATCTTTCCCCATTGGTCGGAATAGGGACCTTGCTCAACTTAAGGTTGACTATGTAATCATTCAACCCAGTGCCAAGACTCCGGTATCCTGGGTGGTGGGCGTAGCCCGTGCACTTAATCATGCCAATCTAACCACGTCTTGTTCTAACAGCTCATGTTCCAATAATATAACATTTCGAACCTTCAAATTTTCTAGCCAAGTTGGTCCCTTATATGGTTGCCTGCTCAAGTGAGCCCATCAGCTTGTTCACGGACCCGCCGGAGTCTGTAATAGAGCGATAATCGCTGTACAAACCATTTCAGAACCCGAGATGATTGCGAGGTCTACGAATGCATTCTCCATCTTCTGGAATGGCGCAGGGTGCAGAATCATGCTATCGCCGTGAAACCTTCATTACAGTTAGACCGTTCCCCAGTAAGCAGCCCGCAACTTCCGGGCACGATCAACACGCATCCACGACCGGGGCTTTGCGGAGTATCATATGGGCCTCGCCCAACGAAGGCAGGGCAGTGCCCTGTTTGGAAATGAAAGGAAATTGAGTCAAGCAGTTGGCGTAATATACTCTACTATGAAGGAAGGTAGAGTATATAACGAGGCCTTTTCCTACCCTAATCATCATTCAATTAACCTCCCAGTCCACCTCTTCGAAGCAGAGTGTCAGCTATATAGCCACTCGTCCAACAATTCTTGAGGCTGATTCCAAATAATACTCAACCTTACTCTAATCAACTCATCCCACAAGCAAAATGGGACTCAGAGCCTCATGCCAGCTAACCTTTGGCCTATTCGCAGCCATCGCCGCGGGTGCGGGTTGTAGATCGGTTGTCAGCTTAGAAGCGGGTGCAAGCTGCGCATGTACAAAGCTCGCCGCGCAATATGGCAGCTTAGTCCTCTCTCCGAGTTCGCCCAATTACACCGCCGAAACCATGGAATACTGGGATGTCCGATCGGATCTGCAACCGGGATGCATATTTCTACCGAACGAGACGGCGCAGGTTTCAAGCGCAGTCTCGGTTTTCCAATCCTGCGGAGCTCAGTTCGCCGTTCGAGGTGGAGGCCACATGAATGTAAGTGAATATAGCTTCCATTCAACCGTCAACGCTTACAAGTATCTTAGTTCCCCGGTTCCAACAATATCGACGGGGGCGTGCTCCTAGCCTTTAACTCCTTAGACGACGTTGTCGTTGCAAGTGACAACCAGAGCGTGAGCATCGGCCCAGGTGCCCGCTGGGTCGACGTGTACTCGGCGCTCGCACCATATGGCCTGTATGCCATCGGTGGTCGGCTAAAGACAATCGGAGTCTCAGGCCTGACCCTCATCGGCGGGTTTCATTACCTGATCAACAAATACGGCATGACAATGGATAACATCCTCAGTTATGACGTCGTCCTCGGCAACGGGACCCAAGTAACAGCAAACGCAACTTCGAACCCGGATCTCTTCTGGGCCCTCAAGGGCGGCGGCAGCAACTTCGGCATTGTGACAAAGTTCGTCATGAAAGCCTTGCCTATAGACTCCATAAGTACGACTATTCAGGCGTACAACGAATCCTCAATCCCAGCCTTCATCACCGCTAGCTGCGATCTTGCTTTAAACGATGGCCCCGAACTGGGAGCCGGCACCGTCCTGAGCATCTCGCTCAATACGACGACGAAAGTGGCGACTCCTTCAATCCTAGGAGTCCAAGAAGGAACTGAATCGCCACCATCCAGATTCGCGAATTTCTCTAGCATCCCCGATGCTCTCCAAGTCGTGAACAAAGTGCAGACGCCATTGGAATGGCATTCCGTTTTAGAAACTCCGAACCAGATGTTTAGGTAAAGCTGCCGCCGAGACGACCGTTTTTCATGTAGATCTAGTTGGACTAACTAACACACTTATAGGGTTCAGTTCGCCCATCACACCATGAAGCCGGATGCGGCACAGCTGTACCGGATATACCAGGGATGGAGAGCGGCCGTGGAAGACGTTATCGACGTGGAAGGCCTGTACCCAACCTTTGTCATGAACATAATCCCCAAGAGCTCCGCCTCCGTCGCCAAGAACAACGGAGTGGGTAATACTTGGGGAATGGATGATAATGAATCCTTGATCAGTAAGATATCATCTTTGACATCATATAACTACCATCAAGGCCAAGAGGATGCTAACGCGACACAGTCTGGCAGTTCTCCACCGGCTGGGCAAATGCCGTCGACGATCTCCGGATGACGAACTGGGCCCGGTCTCTGTCGGACTATTGGCATGCCGAGAATACCGCCAAAGGGCTGGCTTCTGAGTTCCTATACGCCGGGGACGCCGGCGATTTTCAGAATGTCTTCAATGGCTACCCCATCGAGAACGTGCGTAGGATGAGGGCGGTACGCAATGCCTATGACCCAACGGGTACCTTCACACGCTTGAACTGGGGTGGGTTTAAACTCGGCGGAGTGTAGAGAACTAGGCGAGGTCTTCAATATTTAAGCAGACTCTATGCCAGCTTAACGCTGCTTTCTAGAGCACCAGACGTTACCTGGCAGCTTGGTTTAGATGAAGGATGACACAATGCGGGTGTGAAGGTTGATGAGCATTTTATTGATTCGGCCTAGTCTATATGGTCTTTTTGTGTTAGTTCTTCTCTGTACATATTTAGGTTTGCTATGGTTCTCCAGGTCCACCTCTTCAAGTGGGCGGGTTGACCTTCACAGGCTCCACGCCAAAATATTTGGTTAATTTTTGCCCTTAACTTCTTCAGGCATCTCAAAGTGGTGGGAGTGTTCAAGACTCAGAGCGCAGTATGTGTACGTTTCCACGTCCCATTATAATAGGCCGATGATTTTCCACGAAGAAGTGGCGCGATGGTAATTAGAAGAGAGAGTTGAGCGAAGAGGGGCGGGCTACGGGGCATTATATACTGAAAAGGTGACGAGAATAATCATCAAGGCCATGGTGTTCTACTTAGATAGTCTCACGGGAAGCAGGAGTTTTGAAGTTTGTAGTGACGCTAGATCAACCTACTCACTATCAAGCCCTGGGCTTGTATTCAGATGATTCAGAGATGATATAATCGCGCCCTAATTATATTTGGTGAACTGTTTAGACTTGTAGGAACTTTGCACCTTGTTTTAGCTAATCCTGCCGTCATCAGACGGACAAACTATTTACATTCTATTAGCAACGTAAGAATCGTTAAGAGCCTGGCCTTGTGAGATTAATCGGGCGTAGATGAGCTGTACACAGACTTTTTAGCCATGAGGTAGGTGCGACGCCACGGCACTGTTACTTGTTCGTTCAAGCGGCCATTGAATAAAGCTAACCCACTCTTTGCCGAGACGACCGTGAATCTGCTGGATGATCTTTGAGCCCCAGCCTCTAGAATACCAAGTATTGCTTTCGGTCTCGTGGACAATTACGCAGTAAAACGCGAGTATAATTAGAGCTCCCGGACAGCTCCCTCGAAGCAGGCCCACATAGGGATCAGACGCGAATATAGGCCAGCTCATAAGTGTCCTAAGTTCAGGAGCGGGAGCGGTGTCTATGGCACGTTTGAAAGTATCGGCAAGGCTTAAGATCGCGCTCTCTAGTATATCAGCCGTCGAGGGATCCGCTTCCCGTTTTGGAAGCGTTGTCTTGAGTTGCTGGAGCCTGTGGGATATCTCGTCCCAGAATGAGCATGTTCTAGAGATTGGCGACCCCGCAAACATAGCCTTCAAACACCCTTCATGGATGATATGACTCCAGGTACCCAACACGGTATTCATGCCCTTCGCCAACACGAATATCTCGATCATATCCTCTACGGACGCGGCGGATGGGTCGCCGGAGACGATCCTTGTGGCTAAGGTGGCCATGTGCACGATGATGACGAACGAAGCACCGATGAATAAGACATGGCAGTTATTTGTACTGATCTTGGTTAGTGCCGCCCTAAACTGTTGGAGACCCATCCCATGGTGCCGTGTGGCAACCAATATGAATTTCTGCCGCTCGTTGGGCCTGAGATATGCAAGGTGCAATGCTGAGAATGCCAGTATGTGACGGAGCAGATACTGGTGGGCGATAGCGAAACCCGGAGCGAGCTTCTGCCAGATATAGGCGCACTCGCTGGTTCTCGGAAGCGTTAGATATGCCTCGGTCGTATAGTGCAGCATAAGTTCCAGGTCGGTCGCCCAATTTATCTCCTCGGTGTCCAAATCTCGTCTCGGAGGCGTCTGGGAAACAGCACGAGGGGAGGCTGCAGGAGTCTTGCACGCAATCGGCACTAAGCGCCTAGGTGCATCCGCGGGCGGGCTGGATTCGCCACGGCTGACGAGACTGCATGTAAGATCATGTCTGCTGCACGCACTGCATGGCCGCTTTTCGTCACACTAGGATTGGTTTTGAGCCTCAGCCTCAGCGGGGTATTCAAGGGACGGACCCTCTGGGCTGGGGGTTAATATCTGCGCACCTTGACGCGCCGTTGACGGCATCTCACGCAGCCCGTACGCGTTTTTTTCGATCCAAGCCGGGGCATTGTCCCACAGTCAATTTCATAACCCGATGAAAGGGCGACACCGCCGCTACTAAGGGGTAACCAGAATTCACTAAGTGCTCAGCGTCTTGCTACTGAAGCTTCAAAGGCTGGCAGCTCAATAGGCAATCCATGATCACTAACGGAAGATAAGTAGTCTAGGCCAGTAAACGCTAGGTATCCAGGATACCTTACACTATCTTAAGTCCTTATAGGTTATTTAGGGATTCTATACATAAGCACTGCTCCACTTCCATCTGCGTACCTAGGGTATGTAGACTAACCTTAGCTAGGTGATAGCGTGTTTGCCCGCATCATGTCGTTGCTTATGTACCTAAAGTATAAATCAATATTATAAAGGCTTTGCGAAAGGCGAATGCAATATCCTCGGCGCTGGTTAAACTACTAGATGAGATGGATGCCTAAGTAAAACGACCCGTAACGAAGCTACGATGGGCAGTGTTGGATGGAAGCTATTCACACAACTGCACAACTTGCGTAATCTCTTATAGTACATTCTACGACGCCTTCATTTGCACTGCGCGCCGAATTCAAGCGGACAGCGGCGCAAGCGCGTTTGTCTCCGCCAATTAAACCCCCACACTTCCGAGGCGCCGCATCGTTGCATTGTTGCATCGGAGCCGGGACGGTCATACGGACGCTGGTTGGAGCTCGGCATTTATCCTGATGCCACTGGACCGGATATATCAGTCGCGGAGTCGCCAAGGCCTAGATGATCGTGCCGAAGTCAGTGTCTAGACCCCCGCCTCCATGGCGGTATCACAAACCGGTCGGAAGGAGTAAGAAGAGCTAGTGAAGCCTCTGCCTCTTGCTCCTTGCGCAATTGACAGCGCGAACTATCCGTATGCTGACACTATCACTACTCGGATTATGTTCGTGCAGACGCCAACACGCTCGACTCCACGGCTGCTCTTCAGTCCAGATATCAATCAGCCAACATTGAACTCCAAGTACGTGGGGAGTATCTAGTGGGCTTTCGGCTACCCAAAATCAAATATCTTTATACACCCATGCGTCGCTGGTGATCGTCTACGCCAACAGTAGCACCTAGGGCAACAGCTGCAGCCAGCTGGCTGACTAGGTGGCTAGTATGGAGATGGCTTCGCTTCATAGGTGGCGGTGCAACGCGACGTGATGCTTATTTAAAGCTGTAACTAATTAGCAGCGCTACAAGGAACTATCTAGGTATATAGAGGTATAATTAGCTTATTGGCGTCATTTTACCTTTTTCAGATATTTATCTTTTCAAATCTAGAATTAATACTAATTTGATTGCCCACGCGCGCCGCGCGGCCCTTCTTGCTAGCGTCCCGCTAGAGAGCCGATCCGGCAGAAATCCCGAACGCTTAGTATACAGAAAATAGAATACTGGGTGTAGGTAGCTCGTACCGATTCTTTCTAGCTATAGATACTTTAATATGAGTGCTTACCTATGAACACTCGTATGACTAGAGACATTTTCAAAACATATGTGACATGTTGTTATGTATACTGCTGAGGGCAATTTCGTTCTCGTAGCTCAGCCATGGTGTTTTTCATTTTTCAAAATGATAAGCCGTAAGAGGTCATAAAAGAACAATCGATTGGACGGATTAATTATCGTCAGGTATCTCCACGCGAGGCTAACCTAGATCGATATTCCTAGCAGATGCTGGTAGATGTTTGCATGGAATATGGACATCCACCAGTAAGAGCCTCCCTCCATGGGGAAGAGTCTAGCGAGCCACTGTATCTAGACAGCGAGACTATCAACACACAGGAGCGTTCAAATCACTCAAGTTCACGGCAAGTAGGTATGTGCTCAAGTCCATGCCCAAACTGCGAAATTATCTCCGAATTCATATCAAGTCACAAGAATTGATGCGATTGGAGGACTTTTCAGTTTCACTTCGTCTACGACAGTTCGGGGTAATTACCCCTGACAGAGCCCCTGAAATGAAAAACGAGCAGGAGTATCCGCTCACAAGCTGATAGACCACGGCCCGCTGAGTGGTGCGAAAATGCACTGAATCGAAGATATGAATTCACCGAGAAAGGCCGCTGCAAGATTAAGACGACAGAGATGTCAAATAGCTAGGAATAGGAGAATGGCCAGTCGGCCGACTGATATTTAATCCCCAGCTCGAGCCTCCCGCTTGGCGTCACTTGGCGATCCTTGGCCACGGCGATACTGTACTGTCAATTCCTTCTCTCGCTGTGCCTATGATGTACTTTTCGCAGAGGTTAGCAGCAATTCTGCTGTCGGCAGCGGCCGCTCCTGTCCTGGCATCCCCGGCCCCAGCGCCCACTGCGGCCCCCAGCCCGGAGGCCGTCGAGCGAGCTATTGCCAAGCGCGCCGCGACCTGCAAGTTTTCAGGCACCGCCGGCTATTCATCAGCAAGCGTGTCCAAGGCTTCTTGCTCGACCATCATCCTCGATGCTCTAACTGTGCCCGGTGGTGTCACGCTGGATATGACCGATCTGCCTGACGAGACAGTGGTCATCTTCCAAGGTGAGACAACTTTCGGGTACAAGGAGTGGGAAGGCCCGCTCTTCGCTGTCAGTGGCACAAGCATCAAGGTCGCGGGTGAAGCTTCGGGTGGATCTATCTTGAATGGTAACGGCGCTTCTTATTGGGACGGCGAAGGTGGCAATGGTGGGAAGACGAAACCCAAGTTCTTCCAAGCTCACGATCTCACCAACTCACTTATTGAAAACTTGGAAATCCTCAACCCGCCTGTCCAAGTCTTTAGCATCAACGGTGTATCAAACCTCGAATTAGCCTACATTACCATCGATGCTTCCGCTGGCAACAGCCTTGGTGCTAATACCGACGGATTTGATATCGGTTCTTCCACAGACGTTCTCATCGGTATATTCTCTCCAGCTCCCCAGCGCCACTCGAGATCGCTAGTGTCCGAAGTGCGTTCGATAACTATGATCATCAGAACTAATGAGATCCAGAGTATGCTACAGTTTATAACCAGGACGATTGCGTAGCGGTCAATTCAGGGACAGTCAGTCAATCACTTGTGCCTCCTATACTACGACTAACAAGCTCTATTAGGGCATTACTTTCAGAAATGGTTACTGCTCGGGTGGACACGGCTTATCCATCGGTTCCGTTGGTGGTAGAGACGACAACACGGTTAGCGATGTGAGCTTCACCACATCAACAGTTACCAACTCGGTCAACGGTGAGCCGCTCTTAGAAAGTCCCAGGAGTACAATTTCAACAACATGTACTGATGTATATCTATTTAGGTATTCGTATTAAGGCGATTGAAGGCGACACTGGAACAATCTCTGGCGTACTATACGACGATATCACACTCTCCAGTATCAGCAAGTACGGCATCCTCATCGAGCAGAACTATGATGGTGGCGACCTCGACGGCGGTACTGCGTCCAGCGGTATTCCCAGTAAGCATACCTTCAGCGTTGCACAGAACTATTTTTACTAAATTCATGCCTCACAGTCACGGGCTTAACTATTAAGAACATCGTCGGAACTGGCGCCGTATCAAGCAGCGGCTATGATGTCGTTATTACTTGTGGAAGTGGCGCGTGCTCCGGCTGGACGTGGTCGAGTGTTGCTGTCACCGGAGGTAAGACTTACAGCTCGTGCACCAACGTGCCTTCAGTTGCAAAGTGCTCCTAAGAAGAATAGCAAGATATAGAAAGTAGTTTTATCTATAACGACAAATCCAATAGGTACAGGTCTATATGTGTGTTTCACAAGCAAATTCTGGGGTTAAAACTGTTTCTTGTGTGGCTTTACGTATTATGCACAGCATTCCACGAGCTTATTGCACTTGCAGCGACTTAACAAAATTGAGCAAAAGTAGTGAATCATTATTGCTGAGATAAATGGCTTGGATACCTAGTCAAGTAACAATATATATAGCAAAGGCTCAACGCAGATCTGCTAGACTAACCTAAATCAATCCAACCCCCAAAAGAATAGGCCTACATGCCCACACTATTATCATAGTATTCCTAAAATAGCCATGCAGCTATCTAGTACAAGAAGCTTGTACCGAAATCGAATACTAATTCGTACCATATATACCGTTAACCAATAACGCCATTAACAGAGGATTTTTTCTATAACAAGAACTGTTTACTTTCTCTCCAGCGTCACATGAAGCTGGTGTTGCTTTATTGGCAAGATGCATATTAGAGCCAAAACGGCCCAGGCAAGCATCATCAACCACACACGTAAGAATGCGCCCATAAACGACCGGATGACCCCTTCGATCCATCCGTCTGGGAGATTGCCTAGTTCTGCTAAGCTGTCTAGAATTCGTTGGATTTTTTCCGCAGCATTTGGGACATCACCGAACCGCTCCCAGAGACTAGTTCGAAGGGTACTTTGATAGATAAGTGAAGCGATAGTGATACCAATGGTGCCTCCCAGGCTTCGAGAGAGATCTGTGTAGTTTTGTTAGGTGACTTCTTTAATAAACTCCAAAATGAAAGCCAATACTGGAAGTGAAAAACTCTTACAGGTACACGACGTAACGACTGCTTGCTGTGTATGATCTACTGCTGCGAGGCATGCTACTTGCGTAATGCCGAAGACAGCAGTATAGCCTGCACCTACAATCACGAATGCGATAGAGGTGAATAATCCTGGAGTATTCTCGTTTTGGAATGCGAAGATACCAATTCCGAATGTTAAGAAGAGTATGCAGCTTTTCACCAGCCCAACATACTTTCCGGTCCTCTTCATCAGATAGCCCGTACCGAGCGCTCCGACAGAGGTACCAAAAGAAACAGGTAGTATCTTTAAGCCCACAGCTGTCGCCGAATCGCCTCGAACCTGTAGATATAGCGGGACATAAAAAATACTCGTCAAAGCAATGGCGGAACAGAAGATGCTAGCTAAGCAAGATGCCAGAACAGTGCGGTTGTATAACAGCTTGACTGGGATAATGGGTTGGGTGACGGTAGATTCCCACTGGAATAGAAGTATGAAAGCTCCCGTAGAAAGAAGGATAGCTATGGGCGGCAGCGGATGCGTCCAAGGAACAATATTCCCTCCGAAACTAAGACCTAACACTAGCAACGCCAAGGACGAAGTGGTCAGGAAGACGCCACCAAAATCTATGCGCCTTAAGTAAGACTTGTCGGACTGCTTTGGCGGTACCCTGACTAAGAAGTAGACGATAGCAGCTGAGACGAGAGATGGGGGAACTTGAATCAGGAAGGCTAATCGCCAGCCCATCCGAGAATGATCGTTCAGGTAGCCACCTAATACAGCTCCTGCCATGGTACCGCAGCCATACCAAATGTTCGCGATACCACCAACCACTCCCCGCTTACGAAGCGGGATGAGGTCCGAGGCCAAAAACGTCGGGATACTCATCAGGCCACCACCGCCGATACCCGCAATTAGTCGTCCAAGTATCATAGCTTGTTGACTCGTGGCAAGTGCACAGATTAAATTGCCAAGTGCGAAGGTAAGGTTGGCGAAGACCAGTCCAGGACCGCGACCGAAGATGTCTGTCAGACGGCCTGATATTGGCTGGCTCGCAGCATTCGATATGAGGTAGGCCGTAGCCAGCCATGACAGTAGCCGAAGCGAATTAAATTCGCTCGAGATGGGGGCAGACAGGGTTGCTATGACAGTGGTGTCGGCAGCGCCCAGGAAGACTCCTAACCACGCCGTGCTCATAACCAACGCCAACCATGCGAAGGACGGCTCTTTACAGATAATCGTTCTCTCATCCTCCTCTCCTTCTGAGTTGGCCTGAGAGTCCACAAGAGTAGAAGAAGCGCTTTCGACATCTGAGCTAGCATCTGAACGTAGGAGTGGTGTTTGCTCGGAGGCATGACCGCTGTGACCCGCGCCTGTATAAGAGGCGGGCCAAGTGCTGGTAGATTGTGACATAATAGGTCACCCGAAAGGAAGTGGTGAAATAAATCAGAAGCTCAAAAACTCAAAAAAGGGTCACACCACCAAAATATGGCAAAAGTAAAATCTAGTATTATTTTTACGACCTCAATTCTCCTATGAGAATTTTAGAAACGAATGATACTCATAAGAACAAGTAATTGATCTATATAGCTATTACATTGAAACCACGACAGGGAGATACACCAGGATACAGGAAGTCATACCAAACCTTTGTCTTCCTCGTGATGAATATCTCGATGAATGCCACGCGTGATTCTAACTAACATCTTGCGCATGATACATTTTGTGGCATTTTCCAGATATTACCTCAACTCGGTCATGGTGGTGGTGTGTGTCTAAACTACAGTCGCCATGATAGTATGAGATCGCGCAGGCATTACACTATGAAGTTCGCGCCCTTGCGCCTTAGCACCTATCTGATGTAGGCACATTATAGCTGGTATTTCAATGAATAAACGCCCTTTGACACTGGAGGGCACTGGGCAATTTAGTGTATCAAAGGCCTTTTCTCGACCATTTTCTGCAAACACCTTGGTATACATCTAGATAATGTAGCGCACTGTACGCATGTGATGAGTTAGTATCATGCTCCTTTTACCAATATAACTCTATATGCACCCAACAACCACACTACTATTCCGGAGGCAAGTACACTCTTCCGTCTTTCGCTTGTAGATGGCGCAGATATTATCAACATGGTCAGCCGAATGTGTTCTGAAGTAGAGTAGTTGTATCTGCCCACTTTAGTTACACACCGTCAGATCAATCATTTGACAGGTGAGTGGGCAATTAGAGTTCGTAATGCTACGATGCTGTCACTCACAACGTCAAACACTACCCAACTGCGGAAAGAGACTCTCAATGCCAAATGGCCAAACCTGGTTGCTTAGGATTCAATTGGCCGCTCACCGGATTTCGTATCAGCCCGAACCTTTACTATTTGGGGTAATTAGGAGCTGCGATCTGATCAGGTGGGATGTCGGTGAACCACAGCTCCTAGGTATCTAAAAGTCAAATGTTCATGATGGTTGTCCGTGCCCACACCCAAAGTCAACTAACGAATAGAGCTGTGGGCCTAGGTAGTACTCTATAGCTAGTGGGCCTATGCCTAGCGGGCTTGGCCTGAATATGTAAATAGGCATCGAAGGTGGTGTGGCATCTCCATCTCCTACACAGTGCGGTGGCATACATGTACCTACCGAGAGACTTATCCCACGGCCCGGCCCGCCAAGTAACACACTCCCACCCATGTTCACAAGATGTATCGGTACCTCTCTTTCGCACAACCACGAACCTCCTCTTCTCACATTTACGAAAGTTTATCCACACCATACTCACCTGACAAAATATATTTAAAATAATCAAGATGGGCTGTACTAAATCCTAAAATCTATAACGAACCGAGGTGGATTACCGCCAAGTATTTTTCAATATAGCTTTCTCAATTACTGACACTGAAAAAACCGGCACTGTATTTAACACAAAACAAAACAGACTTGAAAGAATTAGATAAAATTTATAGGGAGTTGGTTTTTATTTTACTCGTTTATGTTAATACAGTAAAATGGGTCACACGAGTGCGACTAATAGCTTTTAGATGTTGTTAAGCTTCCGCTAGGATGCTAACAGAGTCCCCAGGCATGCCAAAGCACGTATTATAAGAAAGGTATTAACTATATACTGGCGTAAAAGCTGTGTACTAGGTCCAGGTTCTAGAGAGAGGCTTGTGCCAGAGGAAGAGGCTAGAATCTTATCAACTCGGAGCGCACGACTCGAACTTGTAACTGTTATAAAATTTCGAAGTATCGTGTTCTTTCGTTCCTTTTCGAATCTTACCAATACTAACGATTATATTTTGCCACGCCCACTCCAATGGCCTTTACACCCCCCATCTCATTGACACCCCTGATAGAGGTGTCCTCTCTTTATATATCATGTGGTCCGGCTCTGCTACCTCACACCAACTACCCTGGAGTATGTGACCGGAGTTTATGGGAGAAACACTACACGCGATCTTTGGCCAGGATCTCCAATATCCCATGATTCACCTATCTATCATCGCCACGTTACAAGTCGATTTTAGCACCGCAACTAAACCTCTCATTGCACATCCTACCCACCCACCATATGTCGTAGCTTTGGACCAGAGAAGTCAGCTGGTATTCAAGTAGCTTTTCTTATCCAGGTCGATGAATGCCAGATGAGATAATCTGGGGGTTAGCCCCATGATAGAGGTGTCACGGCGCGTAATCTTTACTACCCACGGGGTCTAACGTCCACCATGACGGTAAATTATTAACAGGTGCCTAGTGCTGAAAGCGTTATAGTCTTTTATGCAAATGCCATATACCTAGTTACGGTGTACGTATATTTATACTTAACTAATGAACTTATGATATCTGACCGCAAGAAGGAAACCAAATTATTATTTCTGGTTTGATAACAAAATGCTTTCTCGTCGTGTCCAGAAGAGTTTGAACTGGCTCAGTGAGGAGTTGCCAACGGCACCTCCTTACCCAGAGGATGTAGTGAAGATGGATTCAGCCGAAAACTGGCTAGTCCGGCCCCATATCCTCCCTCTCATGAAAGAGGCCATAAATTCCAACCTAACGTACGAGCACTTGTCCTACCAAAAGAACTATGGCGGTAATCCGGAACTGCTAAAGGCCACGTCGGCTATGCTCAACAAATTCTTTGCTCCTTACTCCTCTATTAAACCGAAGCACATAGTTGTGGGCGCTGGTGCTGCTGCAATCCTTGACAGCATTGATTTTGCTATCTGCGACTTGGAAGATGGCTTGCTCATCGACGCACCCATGTGGGAGGGCTTTGGCCTGGCCAGTAACTTAAGGAATGATGATCGCCTGATCCCCGTCGCACGGCCTCCGTTATACTCAACCAAGGAGCAGGCCATCCAGCACTATGTCAAGGCAATAGAGGGCTCGCCGTGCCGCATCCGGGGCATCATTGTCTGCAACCCCCAAAATCCGTACGGGCACATATATCCCGATTTTTGGATGGAAGCCATACTACAGTTCTGCGAGGAGCAGGACATCCATTATATCTCAGACGAGATTTATGGCATGTCAGCTTTCGGCCCATCGCCGTCGACAGGATTTTCAGTCTCGGAGAAGAGTCCGCCAATCTTCGAGTCCCCTGAGAATGTGTTTAAATCTATTCTTTCATTTAACCTAGAACGACTTGGTGTCAATCCCGCACGAGTTCATTGTATATACGGCATAAGTAAAGATCTTGGTAGTAGCGGACTCCGTTTAGTAAGCATAAGCCCCCTATTTTTTACCATACATCAACCCCCATCTTTCCCGATGTTATCGGAAATAATCTAATACTCAATGTGCTGTGTTGACTGATCCGGTTTAAAAATTAGGGTTTCTTCATTACGCAGCAAAACAACGAGCTTTGCCACGCTCTTTCGATACTGAACAGATTCAGGGTCTCCAACGCGTCATCTTTGATGGCTCTGGGTCTCTTCTCAGATCTACTAGTTCTAGAGAACATATTTGCCAAGAACAAAATGGACCTCCGTAGGGCTGCTGAGTACGTCGGCAACTTCCTAGTCTTCCATAAAATCTCATTCTATCGGCCGGTAGCTGGCTGCTTCCTATGGGCGAGACTAGGTGGTAGCTCGGCTAGCAAGGAGTCAGATCTCGCGCTATGGCAGAAGTTCGCCTCAGCTGGTGTGGCCTTGGCGACTGGAAGTGCGTTCCATGAGACGGAACAGGGCTGGTTCCGCATCACTTATGCCCTACCACAAGATGACCTGCAGAAGGGCATCCGTCGGATTGAGGCTGCACTGGGCGTGAAGGATAGGTGGGAGCCAAACAAGACGAGTGAGAAGGTGATAGTCAAGGGTAATAGGCACTTAAAAGTGTTGCCTAAAGGAAGCCCGGGAAGATTTGGGCTTGCGTTAACTTGGCTTATGGGGTGGCTATGATTTCGGATACTCAGCAGCTTTTCTCTTTTGACCTCTGCATCATGTGAACTGAAGATATCCTTTATATTTGTTTTGGGCTGCTTAGTTCTACTCTTTCAACCAATATATACCCGAACTCTGTTTTTCTAATCTAGCCTAACATATTATTGAAACGAAACGTGCAAAACACACACATCGCATTCTGGAGGACTGGTCACGGCCATCTCAATCACTTCTAGATATTTGAGGGGGTAAAAACCAGTATTCTGGTAAAGCAATCGCATATTCTTATTGTAGATGACCCAGAAGGGCCTGCCTAACTTGTCTTGTGTGCTAATAAAATCCACGCTCTTCAACTAGCTAAATGAATAAAAGAAAAAGACGTACTAGGTCTGGCTGACGTAATCAATATATCCCCCATGTAACCAGATCGCCCACACTGTCCCATTATGTAAATGAACACATGCAATACCTATTAGTTATCGTATTGGGTATTTAGGGCTTCTTAATAATACCCTGGTTTTCTAAGAGTTGTTAATCTATTTGACGGTTTTAGGTTGCAATCATTGGGCATAACCTGCCTACATATAACTTATGGAGCTAGTAAATACAAAGCTGTATACATAACTTTGATTAAGTAGCACAATAAAACTAGCAACTTAACATCCTAATCTGCGATCTTAATTTGATATCAAGGCTGGATGACGTATCTCGTTGTTGTATTGTATTCAAACATGGAACTGGGCAACACTGCTATAAACAATCTTAACTAAATCAACACCTCTTCTAATTTAATTCTTGTTATAGGATGAGATAAATCCGAGAGCTTTATCACAAGGGATATTGGTCGACGTAAATGGGATGGGTTAGCGATCCCTTGAGTTTGGACCAAGTTTTTGCACGAAGTCTCTCCATCCCTTTACTATCCTCTTTCTCGCCTAGCGAGGGCTGGGCTTTTAAGGCTCTACTCCTCTCGATTTCAAGTTCCACTAGTATAAAGAAGACAATGGTCAGTGAGGTCTTAATTTCAACAATCCAGTATGTATGACTTACTATGTAGATGTACGACAGCACTTTTACCGGTGTAAAGTGCATGCCCGACATTGGTGCGTTCATCCGAGTTTGCATCTCCAACAGCATAGATGCCAGGGACACTGGTAAGCATGTTGTCATCCACAGCCATCATACCATCTACTAATCTGACTCCTGCCTTTTCCCCGACCGAAGAACGCTGCTCGTTGTCAAATGTGTAAAAGAATGTATTTCGCTCTATGCTCGGCCCCGCATCAAAGTCGACGCGAAATAGGTCATACTCAGGCTGGCTCGGCAAGTTGGTATCTCTGTGGTCTACGCTGCCGTCCCGTAGTCGAGTGATGCGGGATATTGTGCGGTTATCGACCTTAATGTTTCGCTTCTTCAAGTATTCTGAGGAATTCTCAGCGAACAGTGTATCGGCCCGTGCGCGGTTTTCAGCGGTATCCGTGCCATTAGCGAAGATGATGACATCTTTATTGAGCGTCATAACCTCGGCCGCTGCTCTGGCGCCTTTGTCAAATGATCCTAATATGCCCATTGGTTGATCCGCGTGCTCATTACCGTCACACCAGGGACACCAGTATATTCCCTTACCAAAATTCTCCTTGAGGCCAGGAGTCGGAGCAAGAAGGTCACGCAAACCGGTAGCAAGGATAATCTTCCGTGAGGTCAATGATGAGACGGTGCCATCGAACGCTGTCATCGAGACCGTAAAGAAGGTATTTCCATCCTCAGGCTGGATATCTGTTACAGTACCGTTTGTAGTCTTAACAGTATTATAGTGGGAAATTTGGTTTTGAGCCACCCAGCGGAAGTATGCTGGGGGAACGCCTATGCTACAGTAAGAGATTGTACTAAATAGTTCTCTGGGTAAGACGGAAGACTAACCATCAAAACCAATAACATCGTGCATCAGTCGCGTAGGAGTATTGCGGTACTCTCCAGAGTCAATTAGCAAAGCATTGCGGCGAATTCGAGCCAGAGCGCTGAGCGCGGCCAATCCTGCAGGGCCCCCTCCAACCACAATAGCGTCGTAATCAGTCCAGGAAGAGGGGAATACTATAGGGGCAGCGGTGGCCAGTACCGCGAGAAGAGGTAGTAGAATAGTAATAAACACAGCCATTTCGGAAGTTTCCAGCTTGTAGCAAGAGTAGTTTGTCTAAGAGACCTACAGTGAGGCTGTTTAGCTTGGATTCAACGGCTCACTACAGCTTTTTTATGCTCACCTTTAAGACCAGTCAATAGCTGATCCCAAATGATCGTCTAGTGGTAAATTCCCATACACCTATTGCTAACGGGCTTAGGGTCTTTTCCCTAAAGGCTCGTTCGATAACTGTTTCAATCATTTGATCTTGTGACTCAATTATATGGTACAATATAGATAAGTTTTATTGCAAGTTTACTTGCTTGACCACGAGGCACCCATTGTGGATAGGAGAGCAGCTGGTGGTGGCATGAAGCTGCCGGTTTCCTAAAGCAGGCCTGTAACAAGACTCGTTCCTAAGCTGATCGGGATGGGGATTTAGAGCACCATGTCGATAAGGAGCGTGATCATCCACGATCGGTAAACAATAGAAGTAACCGACTGCGTGACCCTTCTCATCTGACAGCAGCGTAGCAATTTTGACGAGAAGGGCAGAGCAAGACCTCAGATACCATAGTGAGATACTATGGTGCAGATGATCTATTAGATTTATTGTCCCACTAGAGGCGTGACCCCTCACTTAAACACAAGGGTCGTGATATTGACGAGAAAAGTAGTGTTTAGGACATGATAATAACATGGCAGAGTCCATAATACTACGCAGGTACATCATCTATTATGCACTAGAGTGGGCGGAATGGTCAACTGAGCGGGTAGATAGGTGCCGCTGGTTGTCTAGTCTATCTGGGAAAGGGGGGGTTAATACAAAATGGAATTTGTCTTAGCCTTAACGCTAGGTTTTTGTGCATTCCGACATCCGAATGCCGAAGGATACTAAATATCTCTTATCATATTACTTAGAACCTCCTCATTACATGGCTTTTACCAGGGGTCAGTATCTTCATTTGTGCTGTTTGGCTGTTCACTATAGCTATTCACGGAGATCGGTGGAAGTTCAGAGACAACCACAAACTAATCTTGTGCCTGCTCCCCATGATCGCAACAACGCTAGTGATCCTCTGTCGTTGCTCGTGACATTAAGACCCTCTCATCCAATTCCTATGTTTCGCCGAGAAGTTGGCGAGAAGAGAGGGCGGGGGGGGCGGTTGAATAAACCTGAGCATGCATCAATGTTGTGATTAGGCAAAGCATGTTGTAATCATACAGTATGTATCCAGTTAGTCACCTAGTGGGTGGGTGGGTATCTTGAAAGGACGCGTCTCTTTACGCTAACTATTGGAGAGAGAAATTATCTAGATAAACTATGCGCAGGAACCCTGGGATCGGAATCGACTCACCTACGCTAGCTTAATCCTATTCAATGTAACCTTGCTGGGGTGGCCAATCGGGGCCGAGGACTGCGGACTATCCCTGTATGGTTTAACTACAAATCTCCACGCTATCCGAAAAGGTGGTGTGGGATTGTAGTAATTTAGACTATGTATATAGTACCTCCTATATCAGTAACAGTTACATACTATGAGCTAAACCCTATTAAGTTGGGGCCACGCTTGTTCTGACGTCTTCAGTTTTCAACCAGATTTTGGAAGAACAACACAGCCCGCTCATTTTGTCGAAATATCTGATATATTTATAAAAGAGAATATTTGGTTATTTCTATCTGCCTTATTCGCTAGTCTTGTCTCCCAGATTTTCTTCCTAATTCGGCGTAAGAAAAAGGGACTAGGAGGCAATAGCTGTCTAGAATAAGGGGCTTCAAATATACAGCACACAGAGTACAGCCAGCACCTTCTAATAAATCTTAGGCTAGACTACGAAATCCTTCCGAGGATTTCCTAGCGCATGTTGCATGGATTTATTCTTTAGCAACCTTTGTAAGGACCCTGTAATCGTTTAGAACTTTCACACCTAATCCACTCCTCTATTATCACGGTTGTCTTCCTCGAGTATTTCACCTTGCAACACAAGATGCGTAATCAAGATCCACGCGCCCTAGCCCACCTTTTAGTTACATTCGAGTCAGCTGGGATGAATATACAGCTCTCAGCTTCCTCGTGACCCTCAATTTTGGGTAGTATACGATGAAACGTAACTCGCAAAGTGAATTTGCGCCACGATGAGGAGGAATGGCTGTCATTGCAATTCAACCGAGCCGAGCGGATTTGTTAATTCATTACTTACAGGCTATATTTTGCTCCCATGTTATCGGAATGGCGTGAGGTCAGCATACTGTGGTAGATGCTTATATTCTTCTTGCGCCAGAAATTCACAACAGATAATTTTATTTAATCGTATTGGAACGAGTCGTTGCTTCTTAACGTTCTATTGTGAATTTAAACAAAATTATACTGATTTATGTTTGAACTGGAATCATGATGAATCAAACCCTTGTTGCACCATCCTCACAGCTTAACGCATTAGGCAAATATACCCCCGACCAAGATGAATCTTCCCTAAATGCTACCACCGCCATGGTAGAATGCTTTGGTGATTGGCAGATCAGACCTGATATTGTTTACCTAGACAATGGCGCATTTGGTGCTTGTCCTACGGTAGTTGTAGAGAAACAACAGTACATTCGGCGCTGGATTGAAGAGAATCCCCACGAATTCTTTGAACGAAACTACATCTCTTCGTGGGAGGCCAGCCGGGAAGCTCTGGCTAGCTTCCTACACGCTGAGGCGGCGGACTTAGTGTTCACTCCGGGAGCAACACAGTAAGTTCATTTAGAATTAATATTCAACCAATAGCAATCTTGAAACCAAAATCAGTTGTTATTCTACTTTCTCACCCCAAAGATTCATATTTACCTTATAAACGCCACCCGTGTTCTCACTTCAATAGAAATTGCTAACTGATAGGACAGCGGCATGAACGTGGTGATCCAAAGCCTAAGGCTCAATAGTGGTGATGAAATAGTCACCACCAATCATGCCTATAGTTCCGTTCGGCTCGTGCTTGATCATGTGGCAAACCTACAAGGAGCCCGCATTGTGGTTATTGATATGCCCCTGGAGGTTTCTGGACCAGATATTCTCCTACAGCGAATACTTGCCAGTGTCACGCCGCGAACGCGGTTCGCAGTCATAGACCACGTCCCCAGTAGGTCTGGGCTAATATTCCCTATAAAGGAAATTGTTAGCGAGCTCGCTATACGAAATATTGATACCCTTGTGGATGGCGCACATGCACCCGGTATGATCCCCTTGGATATTTCGGACATCAATGCTGCATACTATGTGGCCAACTGTCACAAGTGGATGTGTGTCCCTCGTGGAGTCGGCTTTCTTCATGTGCGGCGTGATCGAGCCCAGAACATCCGACCACTGGTGATTGCCCGGTCTCCCTTCGTTGTGAACAAGTCCAAGCATTCCCATCTGGAGCATAGCTTTGGGTGGATGGGTACCTATTGCCCATCTGCCGTGTTGACTCTGCCTACATCCATCTCCTATCTGGAGAATGTTATGCCAGGGGGCTATCGCGGCCTGCTTGCTAGGAACCATAATCTTACGGTTCTTGCGCGAAGAATCATCTGCAGAACTCTTGGTATTCCTCTTCCATGCCCTGACAGCATGATCGGTGCCATGGCAACTATACCTCTCCCAGATTCCCCTGGGCCTGAACTGGAAGGGATGCTTCCTATCCAGCAGATCCTTTGGAAAGAACACGGTATCGTCATTCCTGTTTACTCTTGGCCCTCCTACCCCAAAAGAGTGATCCGCTTGTCTGTTCAGGCCTACAATTCTTTGGATCAATACCTCCGACTGGCGGATTGCTTACGCTCAGTGTTACATAATGAGAGAATTTCTATGCACGAAAGATTCAATGCATGGCCACCTAAGAGCTCCAAGCTTTCAGGCACTTGGAGGAGTGGCAACGAGCATGTGTTGCCTGAATATGGGTCAGCTTGTGGTCACCACGTTGAAAAAGGGAGCGACAATATCAATTGCTTAGTTACACCCCACCAAGACATCGAAAACCCAACACCGTTGGCTCTTGTTGCCCTAGCCCAGTTAAGAATTCGAAGAATTATGCAAGGCAATTTCAACTCTTATCCCGTGTCGCTTTACCCTACTGCCGGGGATACAGAGACACGGTTTTTCAAGGAGATCCAAAAAGAATCCCGCCATGCCAACCTTGAGCTATCTAGAATTACCTACATGCTGTCCTGCTTGGACCGACGTAGGATTCCCAAGCTAATGACTCCTATCTTGGCGCGTTTGCTAGGAACCAAAGACGTCATCGAGAGCTGGGCCGATTCTGTCAAGCTCTTGAAAAGCCAAGCCCAGGTATTGGCTCGCAATATTACATTTGACATGGAAGCCTCTCGGACACCTGGCACGTTTCCCGTGGACGCCAGGAACTTTATCCAGAAAGTGGCACCATACGAGCCAGAGAGTGGAGAGGAAAATCTCAGTCTAACATTCTGGCTCCGAGCCTTGGGGGATTTCATCAGCAAGGGCTCGTGGTCTCTCACACGTGTCACTTCATTTCTCCAGATCCATTCGTTTATCAAAGATCCAATTGGTGGGCTGCGCAGTGATATCGTCACTCAGACAGAGGTTTTTGCCCTTCTTTTGAGCAAGCTAAAACCCGAGGTGGGCGATACACAGCCTAGCCAGGGTGTTTGGGAGGAAGTTATCGCCCAGATGGCTCTAGAGTCGTCGTTCTTATCGCAGCCTTTAGTCCGCGATGCAAGTTACGTCCATTTTATAGGCGACCAGCAGCTCGTGTACAGTTACGTGGACATAGATCAACTAGCGCGTTCCGAGTTTGCATGCATAGATATCGTTGTTGGGATGATCGAAGATATTATCGGCAGCTCGAGTACTGAAGACTGCTGTATAGCGCCCATCGCAGTAGCTAACAGCTATCCGGTTTCCTCTAGCCATGATGCGCGCCCGGTTATCATCGACGGTAACAATCGCACCGCCGCCATTAGTTTCCTAAAGTTTATTTCTATCTATGGAGTCCCAGATGTGGGTAAAACAGATGAACTGAGAGAGTACTGCCGAGATCATGGGCTTGGGCCAGTTTGTTTTGTCGACTTATATAAGGTGCTGGAAAGCCTCTGGCAGAGCCACATAGGCACCATTAACCAGCTCAGAATCCCTGAGACGGTGGCTCAATTTAGGGGAGTACAACAACTACCGGCTTTAGTTACGGAAGAGGCGTCGTTTTTCACCAAGACCCTGGTGGATGGAGACGAGAATATACTACAACCAGTCCACCAGAGCATTTTCGCTACGGATGATCTACTAGTAGCATTTCCAGGGAAGATGCAATGCCATGGGCGAGCAAAGGGTTTCGTAGCCATGCCTATCCGATGAAATTGTATTTCGCATTCTGAACTTGCTTGTTTGGAGGAGAGGAGCTAGTTTTATCTGTAGTCACATCTCCATGCCGGTTTTCATACGGTGGTATCTAAGGGTCCGTATTTATCAAATTTTCATGGCCCAATCAGCGGCAGCAATTGCGTGAATCTTCGTTGTGTCAAACATTGGAATGGGACACCCCTCTTCGTTCACTAGAAGCCCAATTTCCGTGCATCCAAGAATTAGGCATTCAGCACCTGCTTTTGCCAGGTCTTCGATGATCTTGTAGTAGCTCTTTCGCGAGGATTCCGTAATAATTCCATTGCAGAGCTCATTGTAAATGATTGAATGGACGACATCGCGGCCCTCATCTTCCGGAACGATGACGCGTAATCCATACTTTTCAGATAGGCGAGCCTTGTAGAAGTCTTTCTCCATTGTGAAACGAGTACCCAGGAGCCCGACGGATTTGAATCCGGCCTTGAGGATGCAATCTGCGGTGGGGTCGACAATATGGATTAGGGGTAGCTGCGAAGATCGCTCGATGCCATGGGACACGAAATGCATGGTGTTAGTGCAGAGCACTATAGCATCAGCACCAGCGAGCTTGAGCTTGGCAGCAGCATTGTCGAGAAGGGCACCGGCCTCTTCCCACTTGCCCGCATGCTGCAATTGTTCGATCTCAGCGAAGTCGAAAGAGAAGACTATGCAGCGGGCAGAATGTAACCCGCCCTGGACATGGCGCACGCGTCGGTTGATCTCCTGATAGTATGTAGTAGTAGATTCCCAGCTCATGCCACCGAGCAAGCCTAGGGTCTTCATTTTGCAAGCGCCGGCGGTAGATCCTAACTCCTTGAGATGGTAGTCAGAGAGAGAGAGAGAGAGAGACTATTGTGGGCTTAGCAGCCGACAGACGTGAAGCCCAAGTTGCGCGTAGACGAGAAGTATGGCAAGGGGTAAGGGGTAAGGGGTGTCGGTTTGGTCTGCTGACTACCGCGCGATCTCCATACAGTGACGAGAGATATGGCTTATACGGAGTACTCTGGGCTGACAGGGATCTGCAGCGGTGGCATCTTGGGGTATAGCCAGGGGTAGCCAGGGTATGGCAGTGCCGGTGAATGTACCGATACCTAGGAGAACACCAGTCTTATTATTTCGAACCAATCATAATCGACCAAAGGTCGTATCTAGGCAGGTACCTTGCGCAGTCTCACTCATAAGGCCGATCCTACCGCACGATGCTACGGCCGGACTTTTTTTGCCGGCGGTCTCTTTGGCCGCCTTGGGTTAGACGTGTACCCACACAACCTGACCAGTACCCCCCCTTGATCACCACACCACATCCCTAATCGGGTAGAATAAGTGGATGCGATCGGCAGCGCTAAATCGCTAGTACTAGTCGGCTCAATTTTGGTGAAATAAACAAACTTTTTAAAAAATTGTAAAATAATTGCAACTTTTTTTATTACAACATTTTTTAAAAAAAAAATATATTTACTAATTAATTATTAATTAATTATTGTTTAATTATATATTATTTAATAAAATAACAATAACAATTTTATTAATAATTAATAAATAAATTAATAATATATTTTTAAATAATATAAATTAATAATAAAAAGTTAATACTATAATTATTAAATTAATAAAATTAAATAAATTATAATTTAATAATAATAATAATTTAATAGTAATTAATAAATAATTAATAAATAATTAATTAAAAATTAATTATTAATTAATTATTAAAAACTAATAAAACTAATTAAACTTTTTTAATTAAATAATTTAAAATTAATATTAATTTTATTAAAATTTAATAAATAAATAAATTAATATATTGTTATTAAAATATTTATTTAAATTTTAAGTTTTTTTAATTATTTAATTGTTAATAAAATAAAAATATATTATATTATATTAATATAAAAAAAAACAAAAAAATAAATAGTAAAATTTTTTAATTTAATATATAAATCAATTATTAATTAATTATTATTTAATTTATAATTAATTATTAATTAATTTTTATTTAAATATAATATTATAAATTAATAATAACTTTTTAAAAAAAAGTTATAACTTTATTTTTTAATAATATTTAATATAATTAAATAATAATTAGTTATATAAAAATAAAAATATATAAATATATTAATTTTAAAATTTAAAATATAAAATATATTAAAATATTAAAATTAATTTAAAATTAATTAAAAAAAGCATAAATTAAAATAAAATAATAAATTAATTAATAAAAATATATAAAAGTTTTAATATAAATATTATTATTTAATTATTAATTAATTGTTAATTAATTATTATATATGTTAAAATAGCAGTATTAATTATAGTTAATATATATTTAGATTTTTTTTGTACAATTAGCTATTTATTTATTAAGTAATTAACTATATTCTGTTATATGCAACGTTAATAAGCTGCTAGTAAACTTATACAACTATTATATATATGTTATATATACAAAGATTTTTTTTTAAATATAAAAATAATAATAATATTATATAATTATAATATTATATTTTATTTTAGTTTTATTATATATAATTAATTATATAAAATTAAATTAATATTAATTAATAGTTATATTAACTTTTTTTATTTAATAACAATATATTATAAATTAATAAAATTTAAAAATAAAAGTTAATTAAAATAATTTTTAAATTTAAATTATATAAATATACTTTTTTTAATTTAATAAAAAATGTTTATTTTTATATATATATACTTTTTTTTATTTAATAAAAAATATATATATTATTATATATAAAAAAAAATTAAGTTTTTTATTATATAAATGTATTTTTTTTAATTTAACAAAAAATATTTTTATATAAAAAAAACAATAGTAAATAATATTATTATTTAAAAAATTTTTATTATTTATATTTAATTATATGAATATTTTTTTTTATTTAATAAAAAATATATATATAAGAATAAATAAATAATTTATATTTTTTATTTAAATAATTTTATTATATATACAAATTAAAATAATAATTTTTAAATATAATAACATTTTAATAGTTTTAATAAAAAGTTAAACAAAAAGCTATTTTTATATATAACTTTTTATATAATAAATTTATTAAATATTTTAGTATTAATATTATAATTATATAAAAATATATTATTAAAAAATATTAAAATAAATTTATTAATATTTTTACTATTATAAAATAACATGTTTTTATTTATTTTATATATTAAATAATAAAATATAAATATTTAAAATATATTAATTAAAATTTTTTAAAAATATATAAAAAAATTTTTAAAATTTAAATATAATATCAATTTAATTAAACTAATTATATATTATATTATAACTTAGTTAACATTTTAAAAGTAAAAAAAATTATTTTTATAATAATAAAAAATTATATAAATAAAAATAAAATAGTATAATTTATTAAAATTTTATAAAATTATTATAATTTTATAAATATAATTTAAAACTTTTATATAATTATTTTTTATAAAAATTAAAATGTTAATAATATATATTTTTAAAATAACAACTTTTTTTTTATTATTTATTAAATATTTTTTATTAAATAATTTTTAATTTAATTAAAAATTATATAAATAAAAAAAGTTTTATAAAATGTTGATTTTTAAATTTTATAATTAATTATATAACTTATTATTAATAAATAATTATATAAACAATATAAATTACTAATATTTTAAATAAATTATTAATTTAATTTTTTATTTATTTATAAATATTTTATTTATTTTATTTTTTTAATTATTTTTATTTTATATTTAAACTATTATATAATTTTAAATTTAATACTTTTAAATATTTATTTAAATTTATTATTTATAAAAATTATATAAAACAAAATTATTTTATTAAAAAAATATATAATATTTTAAAAAATTTTAAAAAAATATATAACTATTTTAATAAATTATATAATTTTTTATATAATAAAGCTAAATTATTTATTAACATTTATAAATAATTAAATGTTTTAAACAATTAATATTATATAATATTTTTTTATATTTGAAAAAATTATATAAAAAACTTTTTTATATATAATATTAAATTAAATAAAATTTAATATAAAATATATTATATAATAAATATATATTTTAATATAA
>MU378411.1:0-29827 GCA_022495175.1 Hypoxylon argillaceum | reverse complement strand
GAGTGGTGTCTATGATTATTGGGGTGTCTACGAGTATTGGGGCCCTCTGAACGCAGTGAAGAGGGTCCCCCACAGGGTGGGTCCTCTAGTAGTTGGATAGCCTGAGCATGGATATGAAAGACTTGTCACGTCACACAAGAACCACCCTGTCAGGTACCTTCACTAAAAAAGTGACCATGCTGTTCACGTCATATTCAAGTACATATGTACCTAAGCTACCTGACTTGGCAATATGAACGTTGAAGCTGTTTACATATAGTATACGTATATGTACACAGCCTTGATCTTCTTAGACATGCTATATTGTAGTTGGAAGGCAGGATATATCTAATACATGTAATGTTTTCCATCCTAATACTGTGCAGGCTGATTGCTACTCTCCCAAATGGCGCCCAAGCCTCGCTAATTCCACCCTTCAGTGATTGACCGCTATTTAGCCACGGTACACCACACTGTTTGTTAGACATGGATTCCTCGCATACAGTAAATAGACTACCGCAATCGATATTAATGGTTCTATGCCTTCGGCTAGGTATATAGCAAGATAGGTAATGGGTGTGATGAACCATCCGGAACACTCGACATGAGTTAGATGGCTCACGATGCCCTGTAAGCGAAGGGCAATTGATAGTATACCTACGCGGTACGTATCTGCCTACGTACTAGTAGGTACATATGTATGTAGTTGGGTGTTGTAAGTAAGGTACCTACGTACAGAACACGCTCCCGCCTATCAGAGGAAGTTATTGCCGTTATCATAAATTACAAAATTGGCCACTTAAGATAAGACAAGAAGCTAGCTACGCAATATGCAAGGGACATAGTCTACCTGGTTACTGGTTACCAAAACGTGTTTGGGTGCTTATTCATCGTACCTCGAGTATACCTATCTTTTACAGCGTGGTACTGGGATACCCAGGAGCACTGTAAGATAAGAGAAGATCACGTCAGCGTGAAAAAGGAATGAGGCTCTTGAGGGCTTACATCTTCATCGACGTTCCAATATCAAGGTTCGAAAATAGGATTCGTTATGCCCCTGGCTCCCACCGATAGGTAGGCTGTGGCGGCGTTATGAAGCATCCAGCAGCGTCACGGATTATGGCCAGGCTCTAGACTAACTCGTCATCTTCCAACCCGGAAGGTCTACAGCATACAGAGTAGATACCGGACGAAACCACGTCCCTCTCAAACAGACATCTAGCTAGTTACTGACAAACATAGTTACTGACGCCGACAAGCGCCGTTACTGCCTCTATCCCTCTCTTTCTATCTCTTTTTTCTCTCCTTCCGCGCACTCCGATTTTGTCCTCATTCAGATTATCCTGCCTGCAGGCCCAAGGGGGCTGCATCGAAGCGAGTCTGGACCGCGGGGTCAACGTATCCAAAGCAGTGTTCCAAATAGCAGAGGCGCTCACGATGCCAATCAGGCCGCACCACAGCAGCGAACTAATTTTGGAGTCGGCATCACACAGCTAGAAGGCCCAACCAGTTGCTACAAGGGTGCACCGCTACACATCAAAACGTATTGGTCCAAGCCCGAAAGCGGAGTCGGGAATCGCCATACCTACTGACACTAAAGGTAACAAACAAGAGTCGCTAACCTCGTTCGAGACACGAGTCTACCTATTTTACAAAGGTACCTACCTACCTAATTGATCTACAAGATGTAGGTATGTACGAAAACAAAAGAAGTGCAATATGTCAGGAAAAGTTGATGAAGGTCATGCCATGGAATGAAACTTCAATGTTTGCATATACGTACATATTTACCTACCTACCTACCTAAGGTATATGAAAGGGTCGGGTGACAACCAATCATCGTTCTGCCTGCGAACGTTGTTGTTGATAAGCGGCATATTTACATGCCGACTTGGTTGCAGGGCTTCTCTGCATTCTGCCGGTGCACATCACATCCTTTGCAAGTGTCTGTTTCCGACTTCTCTTTTCCCCCACGATGTATCACCCTCTATAGTTTGCATCATTGGGCACGTACGCCCGCCTATCTAGGCATACAGCAGGACAAGCCGACGATTTCGCTAATCCGGTTTTGATGACTGGCGCCAATGGCGAGAGTGTGCATCCACAAAGGCCGGACTTGAACTACGGCCAAATACCCAAGTATTGCAGGTATTGCAGGAGACTAAGATTCCGGATTCTAGCCCGTGGTTTGCCGTTTATGCGGTGCGCATTTAGGTCTGGCGCTGCGACGATGAGCATCACGATGCTGCTACCACTAGCACTAGGCATCCTCGCCCAGCCCCTTGCTAGGGAACCGACGGTCTAGGCCCTTGGGCTTCCAGGCTTGCTTCAGCCATCGTCGTCACCCTGCAACTGTTGCTGTTGCACAGCATCGTCAAATCAGGACCCGCACAGTGCTGTGCCTGTGTTATCTACTTGCGCACTTTAGCAGTTCGTCGAAGCGGCATCCTTAGAATTTGCACTTCATTTGCTGCTGCAAGATAGATTGGTATTGTACTGCGTAAGACGCTGAAAAACATGCATTTCAACGAACGTTGTGCCCCTAACATTATGCCCTCGTACAATGTAGCGTAGCACTTCAGGTCTCCATTGGAAAGGATTGTAACTGAGGCATTTGCGGGATGCCATGCGACCGCATTTTAGCGACAGCAACGGGAGCAAGGTTCTGGGTCCGGGGTCGAGATGCTGCACTCTTTCTTTTTTCCCTTTCTTTGTGATCCGCCGCCGCAAGCGACAGCCACGATACTAGAGTTGCCGGGGGGGGCTTTTTGACCCTTCTGTACTAACACTCCCGTGCGAGACATAGTCAATATGAAGGAGCCATCGGCCGTGTGTGACGACTCTACGAGTACTTAGATAATCGAAATAGAACGAGTGAGGGGCTCCAACTGCACGTCTCTTAAAAGCCCATTAATATGAGGCGTGGTACCAACGCAGGAGCCAATAAAGCAGGTCTCCAGTATACATGGCCATCCTCCAACCCAGAAACATAAGCATGCAACCAGGGATACGGCATTTGCCTGTCAGCGTACTTGACATTATGAGAAATATGAGCTGTCAGATGTGCACAGAGTACGATACATGCTCATTTATTGGATGGTACCTAGACTCGACCGTACGTCTGCCTATTACGCATAGAAACAGGCACCACTATTGCACTGTTACAATTATAGCCAATCGATCATGCACCCATTTTAATTGCGATAGCCGTCGCTGGCGGTCAACTCTTAGCAGTGAGATGAGTAGCATTTTAGTCTGAGTTGTTGGTTGAGGTTGAGATTGATAGATCTCGGCCCGAGTTTTATTTCATAGGTAAGACACACTAGAGTAGCCCCGTTATACCCAATCGCTGTAGTATACCTATCATTTTCTCTCTGCAGGATCGAGCCTGCAGAGCGGAAGGATGGCGACCACTGGGATTTTCTAACGTATCCGTGCACTCTTACCAGGTACAGGCATGCGGTTCCATCAAGGGTTTCTACATATGTACAGTACCTACGCTAGGTAGGTAAGTACAGAATATTTCCCTACTACCTAGGTACCTAGGTAGTCCAGTACCATCGCGGCCACTAGTCGAGTACTCTGTAGTTCACCCACAGTGTATATTCGCATATATAAACTACCAGCCTCGACAAGTCTAGGTGTCTCTATGCTGCAGTTTAAACAACAGCGATGATCTGGTAAAGAGAATGTTCAATGAGGCTTCATGGAGCGTCAATAGATTACGGTTCCATATGTGCGCCAGAGCTTGCATCATAAGGTGTATAGTGCCGGCGCAAGAGCTCCGTTTGGGGCTACCCCAGACCCAATATTCAAAACCCCCTGCTTCCCACGGGAAGTGCGGAGGAACTAACATCTTATATCGGTTCTTCTAACCGCGATATGCTAAACGCGGTGTTGGGATGATTTATCATATCACTCGGCCGACTTGGCCACAACACGGCCGATTGAAGGACGCCACTATCTAGATCGTTGTTATCACTGGAAGGTAATTTAAGTTGTTTCTCCATATTGGGTCTGTTGAGGACTTATCTTGCGCAGGGATAACTCCTTTATTTATATATATATATAGCATATAGTTCCAAAGGATAGGTACGTGACGATGTAATTCTTACCCAACTGATGTGGAAAGCCAATACCATACCATTCAGTTTCTCTGAGTATAATAATATCTGCGATTTAAAGATCACTATGATAGAAAGAGTAATTCAGAAACTAGAGCGAGCTCAGCTGAGCCCACCATTGTTTTAGTTGTACAGCGTACGGCCTATCACGACTCTTAGCTGCACCACCGAAACTCATCTAACACATGCAGACGACACAGCCTAGGGAAACCCCAAAAATCATAAACGATACACGATTATTAGTGAACCCCACACCAACTCTCTCAGCTCAAATACGGCTTATACATGCATCCATATCTACCTCGGGAATATTGCAATTGGTACCTGATGGAAACGAGATAACCCGACGGACGTCGCATGTAGGCAAATAGGAAGAATATCTAAGTCGACACTAGCATGAGACCTATCACAAACTACACGTACATTACAGTACTGTATGTAGTCTTTCAGGGGTGCCGGCTCCGTTGCCTTGGACCGAAAGGATGTAAAGGATGCTCCGAACACTCGGCCATACAGTATATCTACTGTACTTTATTACCTGCACGTCATCCTACAGTGCCCACTAGGGCCGACCGTCAAACCAATAAATTGCTACAAGTATTATGTACACTACCATTGTTCTGTAACCAACATACATAAGTGGTACAAGTATATGCTATTAGAAATGCAAGCCTATCCAAATCCGGCTGCGAGCCAAGTCCCACACGTTACTGACGCAACACACATGTATTTGTCGCTTGAATACCTACCTACTGTAAGTACCTAAGCTCACCTTAATATTCGTCAATAGAATACTGTATGTACGAGAAGTCGGAGCCTAGAGACTGCCTATTTTGGAATTTGTCAAGCCACACAAGCACCCTCTCAAGAAATACGAACGCCTTATCAGTAGCTATCTTAAACATCTCCAACGGCTATGAAGACAATATATGTCTAGCATGTGATACGCCAAGCCCTTTCACTCAAGAACGAGGCACAAGTGATGGTGGGCGGAATAGGTATCGTTAGTCCAACGATGGGCAAACAGTCTTGAATAAGGAGACGTCGTCGATACTCTATAAACCCATGGGTATTTTTATCAACAACAATAGACTATAGTGTACCCCGTCATCCAATATATCGTCACTTCTAGCTCGATGCTAGCTCGAACGCGGAATCCATATCTCCACTATAGATACGGTAGCTACCTACTGTATCTAAGGGCAACTCGCAAACATATCGCGATAACTTCGCATGTCTCCACATACATGCCTCCCCTGAACACCCTCTACTTCCGAAATACCGGAAATAAAATTCATCATTCGTTTATAAAGGCGCGCAACGACATGGGTCCCCGGAAGCGTAGACAAGCGTAGTTCCTTCTCGCGCTTGCCCGCATCGCACCACCAATGAGACAGTTCTGCTGCCGCCTACGGATATAATACCTAGATACCTACTACATACGTGGTTGGCAGTGATCTCCCCCGCAATCTGTGGCCGCTTCCCACTCATATGAACTGCCGTTGAACTGTAAAAGCGACGGAAACTTACGCTCGAAGACCCATCCCCGTTTTGCATGAAAGTAACTCGCCGATAGTTAGGGTCGCCGAGTCACCTCCACCACAACCTAGTCCTTCCTACCTGGCGGGCCGCCCAAGGGTAAATGCGGAGAAGCGCCGTAAACATGAGTTCATATCATGTTGCCATTTAATACTACACACTAGATACTGCGTGGGGCATCTTGCGCTTTTTCTCCAAAAAAAAAAAAAAAAAAAGCATGTCTCACTGTGGCCCTGTAGATAATCCCCTCAACCCCAGATCTCCACAGGCATCGCCCATTGCGGCCAATCCTGCGTCCTGCACGGTATACCCACTCCCTACATCCTTAGCTACGGGCCGCGTCTTTTTTCATGGTGGCCTCCTTCTCTGCGTGTCTCCTTAATGGTGCTAGTACCGTAGGTAAGGTTTGTCTTGAGACTTCATCACGAGCCACCGCTGTCGAATTGGAGGGTAACACTCACCTCCTAGAAGGGACTTGGGATGACGAAACGTTGTATTACTGGGCGAATGGGTTCGCCGCCCGCTGAACACGACCTCACATCAAAACACCCAACCCACGGGATTGTCAACCCTGCTAATGAATATGAGAATAAGGGCCAAGGTCGGTAGCACGTACATCCTGCATCCTATTCGATACGACTACAACGTTATCACTTCCTAGGCCCGGTGGTTCAGTTTGCGACGTCATTAAACCAACAACGAGTGCAACTGTATTATAGTCGATGGAAACGCCAGGGTTTAGCGATGTAATGAACTGGCTCCCGCTTAAGATATGATGGAGGGATGGTGGTTGTAATCACGGCGGGAAAGCTATATTGTATTGCCGTTCTCACGACTTCCTTGCAGCTATATTGCACACTGTGCCTACAAGCACCTGTATCTTCGGATTCTATTGTATTGGCTGTCTCCGGATCTTGGGAGATGCCCCCGGCGCCCGAGAGATAGGTTTTCCATATCCTTGCATCTTCCTAGGCACTATTTTATCACCGGTCAATTCCACCGGGCGCATGACGGACAGGACCGGTCTGATGGTATGATATGCTTTTGAGAAAGGCTTGTAAGCATGGAGAAGCAAGGCAGAAGTGGGTTGTATGATGTATTGTTAGATGTATAGTCGTATGTTTCTACTGCGTGGTGGCTATAATGGATGTGTCGGGATGGGAGGGTTTGAGTTGCAATGATGTCAGCGTCCATAATCCGCCGCGTGACTTGCCACATGATACTAACTCCGGGATTCTAAGGCCACGCGCTGCTGATAAATGGGGGATTGCCTGTTAGGAAATAGGAATTAGTTGAACATGAGTTGGAAAAACCTGCTTATGAAACACTTTGTTGTCTTCTGGAGGACATGTTGTAGTTGACCCCCTTACCTCCAAAGAATTACATGTAGACGCTACTTTCTCGATAAAATGACTTTTCTCCCAATAATTTCTCCTACTGTGATTTCGTGATAATGAGGACTACGTGTGGACTTATTAGCTAATTTATATGATGATTTATTTGAGAAGAAAACAGGTTTATTGCTTATTCTATATTAAACATTGAATTGTCAGTAACATATCACATGAAAGGGTAGCTAAAGCACGTTTAGCAACATCGAAACTATTTATGCTATCGTCTTCAATAATATACAGGAGTAGATCTGCCCATAGTCCTTTGGATCCTTGCTATACTTAAATGCGTAATTTTCGAACCCGCACTACAGAGGTTACTGATGCTGGCCCTTATTTATCCACAACAAGGGACAAAACCCCAGGGAAAATTTTAATATATAGACTATTTATACAAATGAAGGGGAACTGGTGTTCTAGAATGTCTTCCAGGATCCAGTTCTCCAAGCCGAGCCTACATTAGCTAATTACGACAGAAGCCAATGATGTGTTCGTCAACAGTGGTGTTTTACTGTTTTGGGTTCAAGATAGATGGTATCTTCGCAATTTATCTCCCTCACTAGCCATATAAGTTGTAATCCAACCTTTTTAAAAACAACTCCGGGTTTCAATGAGTCTAAATCTCTTACTGCGATGGCCTTCATATAAACCTGAGGTATTAATAGCAGCTATTATGCAGCCATTAACGCCTAATTCGAATACTAGGGACCGGAGCCAAGACTACAAAACAACCTGGCAATTTCACAGACCTCTAATTTCTTCATGTTTCCGGCTGAAAACGGCGCCATTTTACCTTTAGATCTCGTATACATGTTAGTGATTAAACTCTAAATTTTACATTTAGATCATGCTCTAAATTACGATTCTCCTCAGAGTCAAATGGAAACGCTTTGCCGCAATTTACGTTGAGCTCTTCTCGAAGTTAAAAAAGAAAGTCCGGAATCACATTAAAAGTAGCTATTCTTTTATCATAAGAGGGGTTTTTAAAGATGGAACTTGTAAAATGTTATAAGATTATACGTTCATTAAAAGAAAGCCGCTGCGATGAACACCAGAATAAGAAATAGATGAAAACTATGCGCGGTCGAGAAAAGAGCTCTTCGTAGTTGGGGCTATTTATCACTCAATGAAATGAAATCTGTTAAACATACCTGTTTTGAAAAGAAATGAAAGAAAAAGGATCGAGGGTCGGAGCATAAAGTATTTATTGTCAGAGGATATGGTCCAGAGTGAAGATAGGTCACACAAGCACAAGCAGTTAGGTAGTAACTAGGTGGTAGTATGGGGTTAGGGCTCAATATCATTGATTCCTGAGTCCTACTTCAAGAATAGGGAAGGACTCTACTCTTTATATAATAGTAGTAATTGATACAGATACCCCTAGGGGTCCTACAGCGACCTAGTTGCGACTTTATCGCCTGACATTTATCGAGAAATGCCAACCTCAAGATCCAGCAATAAACGCTTAAAGCTTTAAGCTTATAATAAATAATCGGAGCCTTTAATATGCTTAAGGTCTGCTTAACTACCTTTAAGACCTGCTTAGTAGCTAATATCGGATATGTTTTTTAACAGATAAGGAAAATAGCCTTACCGCCCGCTCTTTGCGCTGAACGGGGCATCCTTCCAGAGCGCTTTCACACCATACCACCACAGGTTATCCTGCCACGTATTCCAGTAATGACTGCCGAACGGCGTAACTCTCGACAGAAACTCAACGCCCGACAGATGCAGCGCCGACTCTAAGTCTCTTGCTCGGCTGAACACAGAGTCGTACAGACCATACGCCACGAAGATGCCTTTCTCGGCTAATTCGGGCCTGTTTCTTACGGTCTCGCTCGAGATGTATGGTGGATCTGTGGCAGGAGAGAACATGCCGAAATGACTAAAGTAATCTGTTGCGTTCACATACATCTCGTGCGTAAGACGGCCGCCCCATGACAGGCCTGCAAAGGCGCGACAGCTCGGCTCATCGCACACGGCCAGGTTCTCCTCGACCCAGGGGAACAAGTACGCCTGGTAGTTCTCGCGGATATGCTGCACAGTTGGCGCCGGAGCCTGATTCGAGCGATTCCCATAAATAAATCGCGGAAGGGTATCGTCGAGGTTATAGAACGACGGCATTACAACTACGGTGGGCGGGATATGTTTACCGAGGATCAGGTTATCCATAATGGCGCTCATGCGCCCCAAGTTTTCCCAGTCGTTGCCGTTGCCCCCGACGCCGTGTGAGAGATACAGCAGCGGGTATTTCTTGCCTTGGACCTTGCCGTATTCGGCGGGCAGGTAGAGGCCGAAGTGGTGGACGTCGGGTGCTGGGTGGATGGAGCCAGGGGAGGTGTAGTTGACAGATTTAATTGTCCCGCGATGTCCCTTCGGCGCGTCGAGCGCATAGTCAAAATTAGTGTCTATGTCGGAGGCCTGGAATTTGGGGTCGAATGGCACTTGGAAATTCGACGAGACCTGGTCGCCTTGGACGTTCTGAAACGGTGGTAGGTCTTGGTCTATAACCAGCTGACCTGTATCGATGCTGCAGTTCATCACGAAATCGCAGTCCACGACATATGCGTACGAATAAATGCCTGATGGAAGTGGTGTCGAGTATTTCCAGACACCGTCACCGTCGGTGGTCATCTCATAAGGCCATTCGTAGTCCGCGTCAATACCGGCATTGTTGACGTAGAAGTCGCCTGGCTTGTAATCATGCGGGTCGTAGCGTACGCTATACCCCAAAATCGAATGAAGTTGGTCTGTCAGAGGGGTGATTCCGCCGCCAATCCGCACTCGATTCGCTGTCTTGTTGGTATATTTGAAGTCTACCTCGTATCCCGTTGGGCCCTTTCCAGTCTTGCGCACCTTCACAGAGGCCTCGACGCACAGGGCAGATAGCCCGAGGAGAACTGGGACCCAATGGTACATTGTGATGAGTCTGAGCCCTAGTTTCTTGATATCACCTGTGAGTTCGGGCACATCTTCTCACCACAATGAACCATCGTTCTTTTATATACCGCTATATGCCCACGAGATCCGGCTTGATCTGCCAAGGACTGCTCCTATTGAAGTAGGCCCCCTCAAAAGTTTCTGCCGAGAGGCCGACCAAGAATGCGCCAAGATTAAACACATAATAAACGGATCTCGAAGAGGGGATACTCTTGGACGCCTGGCCACATGAAGCCCAGGAACCCCAACTCTAGGTATACCGAGAAATATGCGGGGAAGCCCGCCAATCTATGGTTTCTAATATACATTCGATAATTGCCGTTTGCAAGAGCCGTTTCTCTTATCGCTACAATTATATATTGTCCAGCTCCTAAAGGTCTAAGGGGATCTCGGCAGGCTACTCCGCGGACGTCGTCATCGCCCGGTCCTGTACGGCGAGTCAGAGAGACCGGCTGCTCCGGCTCGGCGGCACCATTGCTGATCACGGAATGATTTTGCCCGTGACACAACAACACGTGCACTCCAATAATAAAACTACGAATTTGGGCCAGGGCTGCAGATGGGTCTTTTATGATCCACGCCGCCGCTACTCGAACCGATCTCCAAATGCCGGTGCTCCAACCTCTTTCTAGATAGGTGAACCCAGTTCAATTGTACAACCATCGAATCGAGGGGTGTAAGAAAAAATAGTATCTGTTGATGAGCGGATTCTCATCCTAGTAAGGCTTCAGTAGGTATATTTACTGTACTTCTCTGCCTTAGTTCCATGACGGGCGACAAAGGTATTCCAGGTGTTCAAGATCATAGACCCACTACTCATGGCCCGTAGTCATGGCAATTCTTCTCGCCATGCACGTGTGCGGTTACAGATGCCAGACTGGCCAATGTAAAAAAGAACTAAAAAAAAGGTTACTAGGTAGTTTTTAAAAACTGCTATTGTCCCGGGCGGCCCTCTATATAAATACGGTTAGATTTGGAGCATCTAAGATGAACAAGCAGGGAGTGGCCCAAATAGGTCTAACGTGGTCTCCCGATAGTAGAACGTGGTCTACGAGAAATCGACGTGGAAGTCATACATAAAAGCTACAAGGCCAGTTTCGCCAGCCCCGGAGCCGGTGTTTATAGCAATTGCTTGAAATGCCTGCTCTCGTGTTTCCGCCATCTAGAACACTTTGATTTCCCAACTATCCCTTGCCGGATATGCCGAGCTACGCTTGCATTGCTGTATGGCTGGCTACCATCAACGCCTATGCTGTTGGCCAGGTCTTAGCTCCTGCGAACGACATTTACTTTCCAAGAAGTCATACTGCCTCGAGTCCTCTCACGTCGCTGGGCGCAAACGGCCCATATGCTGCAGGCATGTCCCAATAACCAGATCCATGTCCATGTCCTCTAAGTTTCTAATTCGACAGCGACGTGACGATTAGGTCCAAACATACACGGTATTTCCTCTGACGTTCCCGCAAATTGCCATGTCGACCAGGCGGCCTATGTGGTCAGACATGGCTCGAGGTATCCCGATTCTGGCGCATACGCGGGCTGGGTCGACCTTCAATCTAGAGTTGGTTTCTATCTTCGCTGTGGGTTTCACTCTTGTAATTAATCAATTTTGGCTAGCTTAATACCAACTTCACCACTCATGGGTCCCTGTCATTTTTGAAGAGCTGGAAGCCCGTCCTGACAAACCCAACCCTTCAGATTGCCATGCTAAGTCCTACCGGATCTAAAGAAGCTGCAGATCTAGGTTATACCCTTCGAACTCGGTTTGTCTTCACTTTGCACTTCGGGAAATATGAACTGTCTCCGCTAATACCGAACCGCAGATACCCAGATCTTTATGACGAAGGAAATGGCTTTGTTGTCTGGGCCAATAACTACACCCGGGTGATTCAGACAGCCAAGGCCTTCGTCCAGGGCTACCTTGGATTTGCTAGCGATGTGTCTGGGAGTGTGATCTCGGTGACGTCTAGAGGCTTTACCGAGAGCATTGGCAACTCGCTAAGCCCCTCTGATTCCTGCCCCAGCTTTGTCGATCTGAATGGAGGCAGTTACAAGACTACCTTTGACAACACGGTCTACATTCCCCGGATTCAGAGCCGACTTCAGCGGCTCATAGAAGGAAACTTCACTCTCTTGGCCAATGACGTCGATCAGATTCCTTACCTCTGCGGCTTTGAGAGCCAGATCACCGGCAGACTCTCTCCTTTCTGCGACGTATTCACCGACGACGAACTAAAATACTACGAGTATTCAAATGATTTGCGTTATTTCTACGGTCTCGGGCCAGGGACTGATTTACCCGCCAAGATGATGACGCCTTTTCTCGACGCGTTGATAAAGCTTCTTGTCCAAGGTCCCGGTGTCACGGGCGTCAAGGAGGACGGGTCCAACTTTACCGTTCCCCATCTCATCATGTCGTTCCTCAACGATGGACAGCTGACCGAGCTGCTCACTGCTACCGGGGTCATGGACGCACAGGCGCCTTTGTCGGCGACTCATATAGATGACCACCGACTGTGGATCGGGTCGCGCTACGTAACCATGCGGGGAACTATCGCCTTCGAGCGACTAAGCTGTGCCACTGGGGATGCCGATGCGGATAGCCAACCCCGTTCACCCACAGACTCAACTTACGTACGAATACGCTTGAACGACGCGGTCTGGCCAATTCCGTCGTGTAGGAATGGCCCCGGTTCATCTTGTCTTTTGGATGATTACTCTGCTTATGTCTCCCGCAAGTATGCTAAACAGGGGAACTGGGTGAAGAATTGTAATGTGACTGCTGATAGTGCCCCTGATAAGGTTCTTGGTGCCAGCTTTTTCACAGATCTACGGGGTGAATATCTTCAACGTTTGTTTGTGTAAACCAGATGCCTGGTCCCATTGAAGGAGAGTTGCGTCTACAAAACCTCGAGCTTGTATGTACCCAGCAGGCAAGCGAATTAATATTGTCTTGCGTGTCATACTAAGAGCAAAGCTCACTGGTTCCATAGTTTCAACTGAGTAGATTCGGTTCCTAACTAGACTTAACTCGGCGCAATGAAAACGAATGTGAAGCATATAGGACCTCTTTTTTTGAGCCCTTGTGGTTGGAATCCGCCACGCCACGACTAATTGTGATTGCTACTACTAACTACCTGCTTAAAGCTTCTGTCAAACTACATGCACCAGCATATATATTATTACTAGGGTGATTACCTATCATCTTTCAAGGTTGATTAGAGCAAACATCTGTTGGTCGTAAGGCAAAATTAGTTGAATACGAAAATTGTCCTAGAAAGACCAGCCCTTTTCTTCATCGATACTACTAGCACCCGCAACGGCTGTGCCGGGAGAGGACTGTGAATCTTCTGGGTCCGGGGTCATTCAAGAGCCCTCCCGGCTATTTCTCCCGGGTCTACTGTCGTAAGCTGCCGGTCAGCAGTGCGAAAGCAGTCCCGGAACCAGTAACAAAGATGATATACCAGTTACCCCGAAGGATCTAAGGTATCACCGAGATGATCAACTGTACCCCGATCGTCACCCATTCGACAACCTAGGCACAATCGAGAGCAGGCGCTTTGAAGTTTTCTTCAAGATCGAAGATGTCAATACGAATTGAGGTAGGTGCAGATGGGAAACAGGTACACCTTGTTTCGCAAACTCAGTACGAGAGGCTGTGCTGACTCATCGTAGTGGTGCGTTGGCCTCGCAGGTCTACTACCACACCTCGTAGCCGCCGGGCCTCCGTTTTGCCATCGGCGTGTTGACCCACTAGGACACCGGACCGAGAGAAACGGAACGGTCCAACCGCCGGGGCATGCTGCTTCTCCTGCTCCAAACGACGCCGGCTTTACTACCTTGTGGATCGTGCCCCTATCGTTTTGATTAGTTGTTGCTTGGCAACAACTAATCCGCACTATGGATCGTGGGCCAAGAGAACTTGGAGCAGCACGCTAACCTCTATGGACCAAAAAAATTACTATGCGATGTCTTCGCTATTCTGATTCCATTATAGTCTACCCGCAGCTGTCCATATGACTGGGGGGCTTAATGGATAAAATGCTAGGCATGATGCAGATAGAATCTTACGTGCAGCAGGTCTGACTTCGTCCTAATCCTAGTGTGGTAACGATTGGAGGTTGAGTTTTACGCAGTAGTATTTAAAATGGCCGGCTACCCTTTGTCCTCTTGTTGAATGCCTCTCGCGGCTTCCGGGCAATTTATAAGGACTGTAGGGACAATTCTCGCATGGAAAATGCTACTACGGGCAACGAACTGGTCTCTACTCGGCGCCTCAGCCGCATACGCTGCGGGCGCACAAGGCTTGGGGGTTTATGTTCCTGCCGTTCGTGAGTCGTCCCGCCATTGCGTACATTGCACTGAGGGCGCGGTGGACAGACGACTGACAGCAGGGCCTCAGAGGCAGCAGCGTACGAGGTCATCGAGAACAGTGCTCTTTTCGACTTTGAGAAGATCCAGTTGACTGACAAGGCCCTCGCCCATCTCAGCGATGTCGCGCTTTTCGCCTTCGGAGACGCGCCTGATAATACACGTTCTACTCACAACAACGCTTCTTTTCCTAAGTGCAAATCGTTGCCCGGTGACCTCACGTATCCTAGCCAAGACGACTGGACTAGTTTGGATGCTCTTAGCGACGGCGCATTGATTAAAACGGTTCCTATCGGCGCTGTCTGCTACGAGGGGGAGGCTTATGATTCGCGCAAATGCCAGTTTCTCCTCGATAACTGGAACGTCTCAGACACCCAGTAAGTCGCATCTACCCAGAGGTGAGCTTGTGCAAGCTCAGATAAATCCACTGACTGCGTCTTCTCATGGAAGCGTTGGTGACCCATCTTCAGTCATGTCGCCCATATTCGTGGGCCAGACCTGTATGCCGCAGGATGCTGTTGTGCCTGGCAATAATAGCAGCTGCACGCTGGGGGGCTTTCCGTCGTATTCCCTCAACGTGACGACTGTGGCTCAGATCCAACTCGCAGTCAACTTTGCTCGCAATCAGCACCTTCGACTCGTCATTCGCAATACGGGACATGATTTCCTGGGAAAGAATACCGGCGAGGGAGCTTTATCCATCTGGACCCATCATCTGAACGACATTAAGGTCATCCATCATTATGAGTCTGCAGGAGGACGCTACAGCGGTCCAGCCTTCAAGCTGGGCGCTGGTGTGATGGTATACGAGCTCTATGACACCGCAGAGCGTGAGGGATACACGGCTGTCGGAGGCGAGTGTCGTGTAAGCGGGTTTGCCCTCCGTTCCTATTGGCACTGGACATGTTAGAAACTGACTGGGCCTCTATCCTTAGACCGTTGGTGTGACGGGTGGCTATCTCGCCGGCGGGGGTCACTCGCCCGTGACATCGATCTACGGACTCGGCTCCGATCAGGTCCTCAGTGTCGAAATAGTTAACCCCGACGGTCGTTTCATCACAGCAGATGAGACGCAAAACACCGACCTATTCTGGGCTGTCCGCGGTGGCGGAGCTGCTACGTGGGGCGTGGTCACCTCGATGACTGTCAGGGTACATCCGAAGACACTCGTGTCGGGAATGGAATGGGACACGACGACGGTGGCCATGAACATCACCGACGATGTCTTCTGGGAGGCCATCGAGGCGTACTGGACACGTTATCCCGACTTCTCAGCAGCCAAGTCTTATGGGTACTGCCGCATGTCGCCGCTACCTGGCGGCGCTGGGGGGTACGCCTGGCGCGCCAAGCCGTTCATGGTGCCCGGCATGGCTCTCGCCGACTTTAAGCAGCTCGTCGAGCCGTTGCTGAGCGAGTGGGCGGCGCTCGGTGTCGACCCGAACATCACCTTCTTCGAACACGATAGTCTCTACGGCGCATGGAGCAAACACTTCCCAAGATCCGTCGTCGGAAGCCGATATGGCCGCACAGCATCGCGGCTCCTGCCCCGGCGCAATTGGGAGGACGCAGGACTGCTCCGCGAGACGATAGCCACAGTGCGCGGGCTCGTCGAGGACGAAGGGGCGTTCCTCGTGCATTACAACATCAACGCGGACGCGCCACCTGACGCGCCCGACAGTGCGGCGAACCCGGCGTGGCGTGATGTCATCATGTTCAACATCATCGGCCTTACGTGGGACGCGGATACGCCTGCGCACGAAGTCGCTGCTATCCACGAGAGGCTCACGAATGATCTCGCCCAGCGGCTCAAAGACATCAGCCCCGGCGCGGGTGGCTATCTTAACGAGGGCGATGTGATGGATCCTGAGTGGGCTGATTCCTTCTACGGCGCCAACTACGAGCGCCTCCTTCAGGTCAAGAAGAGGGTAGATCCTAATGGCTTGTTCTGGGCGCCCACTGCGGTTGGCAGTGAGGACTGGTATGTAACCGGCCAAGAGCCGTACATAACAACCCAGTTCGGCCGCCTTTGCCGCAAGTAAACGATGGGCGGCTTGGGGAAGTTTGGCAATCCTAGCAATCGAAGCTGGTATGTATTGGCGTGATGACTTCGTTTGGCTAGCTCTTGACAGCGGCTCTTGCTGATTGATGCTGTTATTCGTATCTAGCTCGGCAAGGAAGACCCCGTCTGCTCCGATCCAGCTGCAACGACACTGAGAGCGCTTTCTATCAATATGTGACTTAAGAACCAAAGAGTGAATAGCTAGCCCTAGCATCCATGGCTTCAATCGGTAAATAGACGAGCGAATAGTAAGGAGAATTGCTGTATAAATTGATATGAACTATTGACTTGAACTTCTGACATTGCTCGAGTACCCGCCCTAAAACCAGTGCAGCCGCGGCGTTGTCTTAACTTTTAATTCTTCAGTTCTGTTAACTTGAACTTTCTTTCGTATTGTCTAGCTAGCTGTGAGGTTAACAGTTCAGTTAGTTCGAAGGTATCTTTTCGACGTCCTTCTCTTACCTAACAACCTGCAAGATAAATTTTGCTCTTACATGACGTCGTCCCAGCATTACACTCAAATCCCGCTGTTGTTTATTGAGGGACCCAGACATTCATCGCGATAGGCATGACGACCTGATCGATGTAGTTACGAAAATCGCTCTCCGCCCAGTCCACCAGCAGCCGGATGGACTTAAGGAGCTGGTATGTATTGTAGATTGAGTTTGTGTTACCGATGTCTCGCTGACCAGCAAGAACTAGCTTTGGAAGCCCTTCTCCACCCTGCGACTGCTCATCTAATTGTTGGAGATGTGATGCATCGGTGTTCTTGCCCTCCTCTTCGAGGTATGCAATTAATACAAACCAGTGGTTGCCCCGAATACTGATCAGCGGCAGTGGCGGGCATGATGACAAGGCATCGCGAGATTGGAGGAGCATGTATATGCGATTAAACCACGCTTTTGTCCATATTCCTAATTGTGTCTCTCCTGTTTCCTGCGAAGTGTCGACGTTAGTTTCGACAGCAATAGCGACTGGCCGGAAGCGCAGTGGCGGATACATTGACTGATTCAGAGTTTGTAATTGAGAGGCTTGCTGGTATTCCATGATGTCTGTAACTTGTTCGGGGTTCGTAGGCTCAATTGTTAGGCAGAAGTCGACCATCTTAGAACCTGCTCCTCCACTGTTTCCGGGATTCCCGACCTTAGAAGCTACCCCCGGGACCATTCTAGCACTTGTACTGGAAGCAAGAAAACCAGTTAGGTCATGTTATGGTGGGCGAAGTTCGTGATGACGGAGTGGACTTACACAAGCCATGATTTTACTGATTTGCCGGCTGAGTTGGCAAGCGCCCACTCGAAGACACGGCAGTGAACGAGGGCATTCCAGGCAGCCTCGGACTGGCTCTCGTCACTGCAACTTGCCGCATTATCGACTATATCTACGATGCCCTGCAGCTCACGGAGAGCCTCGTCCTTTGTAAGGTGGTATGAGGTGGTAATGAGATTGGACGGACCAAATTCGCCACCAGCGGCCTGAAACTCTTCACGAATAATGGAAGGTATAATTCCCTCGCCCCTGTTGACAGCTCCAAGCCTCTTCAGCAGCTCGCGTGCGCTCTCGGGGAGCTTAGGCAGAGTCTCCCTTTTTCTAAGATCACGCATCTCGATCCTGGCAAAGCGTAGATCGGCCCTGTTCTTAATATGGCTGCGAGCCCGCGCTCTGCTGCCAGTTTTTTCCGAAAAAATAGATGTTGTGGGCCGACTGGGAAGCGAAACCTGAGTTTCTGTTACAGATATAGCTTCGCGCCATGACGTCTCGGTTACGGGGGTAGAGCCGGAGTTGGCTTGCGATGGTTGAGATAGTCTCGTCGCTTCTGGCCCTCTTCTTTTTGTTAGAGACGGAGCTGGCGGAGCGTCAGGATCGACTACAGTGCTTCGCGCAACCTCATCAACCCAGACTTTAATCGCATAAGTCAAGTCAGGCATGGTGGGTATGAGTATAATCCGGGGAAAGATGAACAATAAATAGTACAGTGACTAGAAATGAGTGAGAAAGAGGGGGTCTCATGACAGGCCTGATTGGCCAACTAAGCTATCTAGATATACAATATGCCGTACACTACGGAGTCTCCGCGTGAATAAATACATTGAGATTCATGAGTGCATGAGGCGTCACAGGGTGTTGAGACGTCGTTGAACATCAGTTGGAGACTTGTTTACTTATGTCGCAAAGCTAAGCCGAACTAGGCCAAGCCACACACACCATGGCGTTGCTACCTAGGCACTTAGTCCGCCTGTGCACTACATAACGCAAGTAACTACATAATTATCTAGATAGATACTCCGGATGCTTTTCTTCCTAAGTAAACCTTTGATGCACACTGCTAGCCTCATGGATGTCATACCATGGAGACTAAGTCACTACTGAGTTCTGATTGAAAAAAGGATACTAATTCTAATTAGGTACAACTTTGGGAGCTGTGTTTTTCGATTTCGAGACTGAGCTTTTAAGACTCGGCAACTATAGAAAACTAAAGCGAATAACGTTGTTTATATTAGCAGTGTCGGGGAACAATCAATTATTTCGAGCTATGTGTCGTCAATCGATTTTCAAACCCATGCAATGGTAAATTGACCGAGGTATAGGTACACAGTAATGCATTATGTTACCTACCAGCCGAGGGGATAGTGGGACTCTTGGCACTGATTCAGCTTGCCGACTCATGTCTCCGTATTTGCCGCTTTAGGGGTCTAAAATGGCGAGCTCCTGCTCAACAGGCGGGCAGAGAAAGACAACGTATTGGCGTCTTATTGCCTCCACGAACCAAACGTTCCCGGCGCTTATTCATTCCCGCCTGCTTGGCAAACTACTCTATATCAACTGCAGTCTCACGCAGACTTCACGCGATGGGCGATCAACAGACCATTTCCGATTCCCTTAGCAAGAAAAGGGCACGTGACCGTAGGGCGCAACATAATCTTCGCAAGAAGCGGGAGACTCACATCCAATCTCTTGAGCAGCGCATCGCAGACCTGGAGAGCGAGCTAGATGGCCTGCGGCAGGGGTGCTATAGCTTGCGCTGCGAGAATGAGACATTGAAGGGTCGGCAATCTCTGGTCCGGCGTCTGGTGGGCTCGTGGAGCGACCATAACTCTCAAATCCCGATGGCCGTGTCGGGGGACTCGTTGGTCAACATATTGCTAAATACCCCCGGCGCCATCCGAACCCCTGCGGGCGATGGAGGGACCGTGGCATATTTGCCAGCTTCTCTGCCCGCTGCAGTAGCACAGGCCGTCGATCCGGCTCCGCGACCGCAGCGCAAGACGATGGAAGACCTGACTTCCCCGCCGTGGAACATAACCCCCTTGCATACCGACAGCGACATCATCTGGTCGGACCTGTGTGCCGTCTGCATAGCCAAGCCAGAGCTGGTGCACAACGCGCCCGAGGCACCCCGGCCCCTGGAGCTATTATTCGGCTCCAAGACGAACATGTTAGCCCAGGCCGTCAGCGCCGCCACGCGCCAGTGGCGATGTCGAGATCCCGAGCGTCTTGCTGCCGGGTGGCTTACCTACAATCTTCTCAAGTGGACGGCGCAGCCCAGCGAGCGCCGCTTCGCTCTGCTATCTGAGTTCCAGCGTCCCGTGGGCGAGCAGCTGATCACCCCGCACCCGTACTTCGTGGACTGCGTGGTTTGGCCGAGGCTGCGAACCAACATCATCAAGACGCAGCACATCTACGATCCCCGGGACGTCATGGGCATGCTGAGCTGCTGCATGAAGGTCCGGTGGCCCTGGAACGAGACCTTCCTAGAGCCGGGCGACGACGGAGAGTTCGTGTTCAAGGGCAGTTTCCGCGAGACGTTCATGAAGCTCGAAGGCTGGGGCATGACGAAGGAGTTTTTAGATCGCTTCCCGCTGCTAGCCCAAGATTTAGACGTTAACTCGATTCTTTTTAATTTTACGTGAGGTTCACTACCTTCGCGTTGTCAATCAATTCTCTACTGTCTCTACAGTCGCTTCGCGAGCCTCCTTATACTGCGCTAACTGTGGATAGGGCTAATGAAGATGGAATTGGTCCATGCAGTGTCAAAGTCACCTCAATGCCAACAAAGACATGCGCATTATTGAACACTTGATTAGAAAGCGTATAAAAGAATAGCATATAAAACTGTATATATTTATGAAGGGTAATTATAAATTTAAGTTTTTTTATCAAACAGATAGCAACTGTGCTTCTACTAAGCTATTGATACGAACTTGCGCTTGGTGCCGCTATTAATCTGCAACTATCCTGCGATAAACATTACAATGAGCTTATAAATAGATTCAGTTTATCATAGAGAACGTAAGTTTCGACGTAGTTAATCACAGTATAACGCGCCCCGAGGAGCAAATGAATATAACCTTAAGACAACGAAGCGGCCAGCCGCTTCATGATTGCCGACCGAGGATGAATTAACACGTCCCCCCTCAATTTTAGCTATAGCGCATACTCAGTAATACTGAGTAGGCGCACCGCTCCATTACCGAGTATAAGCCAACATAGTAACATAGGGGCAACTCTATAGCATCACGGTCGCCAGTACATTGCCCAGATTGTGACTCCAGGTCCACCCTTGCTTGATAGCCCATCAGAGTCTACTTGGCCTTTTCCAAGTACTACTTCGCCCACTGTCTGGAATCCCTGCCGTGTGTAGAGCCGATGGGAATTTCGGGTAGTGGCTTCAAGCCAGACTGGTCGCTTATCATTCCTGGCACGCTCCATCACGTTTTGAATTAACGCCGACGCTAGCCCTTGGTGGCGTTTGCTAACCTCTGTTCCCATGATGAAGACATACCAATGGTTTTTGAGTTCCTCTTTCGTAAAGGTTTTATGCAGCATAGGTTCAACATTAATACCATACTCGATAATGGCGCGCTTTCAAGCGTTAGTCAATCAAATTCCATGAAGATACTAGAAGGGCTTGATACCTTAAACGTTCCAGGTCCGATTGTAAACAAGGCAGGTAAAAGACCTGCTTGAAGCAGTGTCCATGGGTTTTCAATGCTGGCACCAGGTGGCATAAACACACCACAGCAGCCGAAGTTGTCAATCTCGACAAAAATTCCCTTATTGAGGGAACCCTGGCTGAAGAACGCACGGAGTAGATTGGAGAGTACAGTTTGATGCTCGGAGACGGGAAATTGGTGAATCAGCCATGTGAAGACCGGATCGTCTCGGAAAGCTAGGGTCAACACATCCACTATTTTTGCGATGTATTCTAGTCATATATGGTTATCCTGCGCATTTCATTATATATTACAGATGAGGAAAGCCGAACCTTTGCCACCAGATGTGACTGGGAATCTAGGTGGGGAGGCCATGTTAGAATATGCGAAATAGCCTCTTAATGATGTCTGCAAACATGGCAGATCATGAATACCAAGTAAGATTATCTTTTGAGGTTTAATGCGTAGATATTACTTGATTGTAGTTATACTAAGTATGGCTGAGCATTTGGTCTGTTATCTTAGAGAAAGGGATAGCGGAGTGTCCAGAACCAGGTACAAAGTTTCTACGTTGGTTCGACTAGCGGGAAGGATTGAGCGTACCAAAAAGTACTGTTTAAAGACATATCGTATTCTAAAATAAGCGCTAGGCTAGGTAGTCACACCCTAGTGGAAATTTTAATACTTTAGGTAATTTAGGTACCTACTCAACATGAGACCTTATCGAATTAAAACCTTTCGTCAATTGTTTGGTTGGTTGTTTCATTAATGACCCAAAGATGACAATACTCTATGTCTGCAAGATGATAATCGCTATCAAAGCGTTGATAAATTGTTATAATGAAAACTTATGATAGATTATCGAAAATGTACATGTAACAGAAACACTAGAACTACTTCGCGGGTCGTCAGTTATGTTGAGCGCTGTCCTTCAATCCTCCTCGTTAACGGTTTCGAAGAGTGCCCAACTGTCCCTTAGAGTCCAAGTAGTCAACACTGCGATCATAACTGCCATCTAGGCTGACGCGTAATGAACTCCTACTAGATCACAGTCAATGGTGTCGGGGTTATTGGAAATTCCTCCCTTTCCGTACCCTGCAACTTGAAACACCAAAACACTTCTAGCTTCAACTATACAGTCTTGACAGCAGCGCTCAAGTAAAAAGGCAGGGCGGGCTTTTCCCAAATCGAGTAGACCTTTTGCTTCTCGATCCAGCCTTCAACCCCCGGCGCGGGCTTGATGTCAAACCTATAGAGGATTCTCGCGAGTATGAGTCTCATCTCTGCATATGCCAAGCTAGGGGAGCACTGTCAGTGGGAGCGTTAATAAAGGGCGAATTTCCTGTACTTACTTTTTCCCGATACAATTACGCGGCCCCAAACTGAACGGTTGAACTACACTAAGGTCATCTTTGGAAAACTCAGGATCGCGGAGAAACCGTTCGGGGTGGAATCCGGTTGGTTGGGCGAAGTTTCTAGCGCTGTAGTTGGCAGCAAGTTGCCATACCGATACAGCGGCCTGCGTGAAGTCTCATCAGCCTGGGCCCAGCATGCACACATCAATAGTATCCCAGCCGTGAAAAATGAGAGGGAGAAATAAGCTTACGTCTTGCGGGACCCAGTGGCCAGCGATTGTACTGCCGCCCTTGGGCACGATCCTGGGTAGGCCAATCGGAACGGGAGGGTATAGCCTAAAGCTCTCGTTGAGACAAGCCAACATATAGCTCAACCCATTAACCGATATCAAGTCAATCTCATCTTCACTCTTGAAGGCGGTTCTAACCTCGTGAACAACCTTATCAAGGACATCCGGGTGTGATCCGAGCAGATATACTGTGCCGCATAACAATGTGGCTGTGGTTTCGGAGCCAGCGACGGTTATCAGCGCGGCATTCAGTTCCAGCTCTTGGAGTGACTAATTTCCCGGTTAACCTGGCACTTATAAAACATCCCATGACATGAGTCTTACCAGAGTATCACGTTTCTTAAGTAGTCCCTCAATAAAATCCGGTCGATCAGCTTCCATCTCAAGACGGCTATGGAGCTTGTCTTTCGTATAGGACATATGTGCGTTCCTCCCTTTGAAGAGGCCGAGCCGAAAGAATCTGAAGATTAGGGATGGAGAGAAGAACTGTAGAAATCCTCTCATGACTGCGTTGTCTTTTAAGTTGCCAGTAATTGCCTCAACCCAGGGATGGTAACTTGAATTCTCCAGGCAGCCAAAATCGGAGCCGAACGCGAGATTTCCAATTACGTCAAAGGTAGTGAAATTAAGCCAGGCCTTCATGTCCACCGGCTCACCGGTGTCTGAGCGTTCTGCTAGTCGCTGCACAAGAAGGTCCACGTATTCCCTGAAGATGGGTTCCTGGGCACGCATAGCGCGGTCGGAGAAGCCGTGGGATAGCTGGCGCCGTAGGAAGCCATGCTGCTCGCGATCCGCAGATATAATGGTGTCGGGGACATGTCTGCCCATTGGACGATAGAATTTATCATCCTTGGCCATTTCAAAGGTGTTGTGGTGCCCGTAAATGTCCTTCCAGGCCTGCGACTCAATGAATGCTAACTCATGTGGCGCGATACGGACCACGGGTCCGTATTCCTCATGAAGTCGCCTGACATTCTGGGGCAAATCGCCGGAAAACAACTTGCTGACACGCCAGAGGTTAGTTGCGCGACAAACGAGCGGCCCAGGGAAACTTCGTAGAGGGTGGAAGAAGATGTTGTAGACGATACGGCCCGCAGCGACAATGCATGCCCAGGCCAGGAGTGCGATGCCCAGCTGGGCCAGGTAGGAAGCTGGACTGTCCAAGACAGCCATGAATGATGCCGGCAGCTCCATCACGGCGATGGTAGGTTGACTTAGATGTTGGCACGATTGATGATGAGAGGTTTCCAATGGTGCCGATTATGATGAATCCCCCCTCCTGGTTAGGTATTGGTCAATACCTGTATATATACTTACCTAGGTAAGCGATATGACAGCGTTTCTTCCTCCGACCCTCCGCATACCAGGAGCGACGAACGGAAACACTGAATCAGTCCATCGGTCTCTGCTGGGTGCGTTAGACGCGAGGGCTCTCCGCCATCCCTGTATCGTAGACCCAACCACGTCCGTGTTCCCACTTGTGTTGCCACTTACGCGGCGTGGTGTAGGGACCTACATACATACGCCATGTTGATTTATGCACCGCCCGAGACTGAAGACAGGCGTTGAAGTGACATGGAAGTCCACGTCGAGTATAGCGCCATTTGCCGTGCAGCTACCTAATCTACCTACATATTTGTAGATGCCTTGGACACGGGATGCGGAATTCCTCCGGGAGCTCTCGTGCTAGCACTGGTAGTTAGCATCCATTTTAGGTATGGTTCTGCCTCGGTAATTACCTAGGTATGCCGCTTCAGAGATGGTGGGTCATCGATCTATAACGGTTCGGCAGTCTAGATACCCATAGACAGGAATAGGCTCGGTATTCCATGTGCAATCCGTGGTATTATGCAAATAGCCAGACCTTCATTCTATACGACTTTGGTCATCTCTACTACAGCACCTATTCATGTTTAAACCGTGAAGGATGAATGACATCGCAACAACACGGACTTAATTGTTGATAAAACCCTAGAGTCGCAGTCGCCGATACATGTACTCCATAGAAGTACCCTTGTTTATGGCGCACGCAGCCACTACCTGCCTACTGTAGCTTACCTATATGTCATTTACTGCTTAACTGCTATTGGTACAGTCTGCCCCCGCTATGTGTAAGAACCGGTGGAGTTATGGGGATATCTACCTACGTACCTCTTGCTGCGTAGTTCGGACTTTACTTCGGCATCAGCCGCTGATTCAGTGGCCGGGGTACCTATACAGTATTCCACTATCTATTTAGGTTCCGTACGCCTCCCGCCATTAGCATCCGACAGGTATGTCGGATGCTCTAGGTCCGGGAGATATTCTTTTATGTAGTGCAATACAACGAAACATCAATGAATTGTGGTATTTGTAACAGCTATTATACTTAATCGCTTAATCAGTAGGTACTTTTGCAGCATAGTACTAAAAAGCTAATGAAATTATGACAGGTTTGTTAAAAAGGACCAGTTCGAAAGGGAAGACTATATGCTTGGCAGCGCTGCCCACAGGTAAAGTAATTCAAGTAATTTTCTACGCATAATAGCAAATAAAATATCAACCAAACTGGTTGCAATTAATTAAATCAATTTTTATTAAAAAGTAGCATTTATTTAACCTATTTAACAAATTTAAAATTCTTTTTTGGCTTATCTTTGTTAAAATAAATTACTTGCCAAGACCAAATTACTTTACCTGTGGGCAGCGCTGATGCTTGGGTAAGCTTCAACAGCTAAAGCTCTCCTCATTCTATAGCAGCATTTCAGCGCCGTGGATCAGCCATCCAGTTAAGTCTATATCTTTTGCTTTGCCAGGCTAGTAGTGATATAGGTCATAATAAATGTGGCTATTTACTAGATAGTAGCTATAGCCTACTTCTTTCGTAACGAGACACTAGGCGCCGAGGTTAAACCATAATCACTGGCCGTCCGCTTCTGGTTGTCCCGATGAACTATCAGATATTGGCTTTTTAACAAGATAGGGAGGCTTCAGACTGGAACTAAAAGGCTTTGTTTGGCTTTGCCTTAAGTACAAGTAAAAGATCAATAATATTTTACTTAGAGTTCCTGTGTTAAGGATTAGTCCGCCAAAACAGCAGATTAAGCTTATTATTTTCAAATTTTTAAAATATTATAATATGTATGTTTTAAGCAAAGCAGATATATAAAATATAATAACTTTAAATACTCCTTTTCTCTTTGTCCCCCGACTGATGGAAGATATCGCGTTGGTGTCACGACAGCATCACGACTCCTGTCAGATATAAGCGCGTCAATCAATTGAGGTTCCAATCAGTGACGGCTGTACTATTTTGATTTCCGATCGAAGGCTCCCCAGAGCAGGGTTTATAATGGTGTGAAGACGTGCTGACCTATCATCGTACGCCGGTCATAATTGGCGAGCCAATCCTCTCCCTTGCTCTTCATTGGCCCGCTCCCTCACAACATTTACTAAAGCAAGGCGGTAGTACTGCATAAACTACGTATAAAATAGCACGGGGGCCGATTCAAAGCAGCAAAAGTTAACCCTTCCTTCTTCAAAATGACCTCGCGCCGCAGACTCCAATCGCAAGCCTAACATTATCACAAATTATTTTAAGCCGACTTCACAGAAGGTAGGGGGCGCTTCGTCCAGTTCTTCAGGTCCTACGCCTGTGTCTTCCTCTGTCATTCCACCTTCACCAGAGCCTACATCATCTAAGCGAAAGGCCTCAACTTCAGCTCCTTTTTCGCCGACAACTCTTCGGCCAGCACAAAAGCGACTGGCCTTCGCGCGGCTTTTACCTCATCTCAACTCAACAATTCTCCTTCCGCTTCGACCGGCGAAGGCGTTAGTGCCTTCAACGGCCTGGCACTTGTTCCCCTTAAAATCTGACGTAGAAATGGACTTCGACCTAGGTAGTGCCTCTGATAGAAGTGTCTCAGTGTCTTCTCAAAATACCTACAGTCTGGCATCCGGTAGCAGCAACGCCCCGGCCTCTGGCCGCCGAGCAAAACAAGATGCTGCGGATGCAAAGCGGGTGCTGAGAACAATAAAACAAGTCAAGGAGAACACGTATAAGGTCAAGAAGGGAGGGCCAAGCGGGAAATACTTGATTCAACGGACTCTTCACCATTCTGGCTATAAGCTACTACAGAAGGAATTAAACAAACCAGAAAACCGGGATCTCCTGGAATATGTCAATGATAAGCTCTGGTAAGATTACTCAAGAAATTCTCACAAAGTGCCTCATATACCGGTAGTCTAGTTGATAGATTAACGACGACTTTTTTTCGTCCTAGAGATCATGACCTATACCGGCTAATGACATATTAGTTTCGACTATACACGTCGCCCTGCCAAAGGCGACAAGCAGTTCGTGATTCATATGCCTTCAACGTTTCATGAGGCCATAGCTGGGAAATTGAACTCAATAATTGTCGTATGGCTCGAGAAAATAGCAACGGGAACGCTTTGTATTATTGATAGCTCCAAAGAAGAAACGATGAGGATTGCACAAGAGATTCAATCAACTCTTGCTAAGAGGGTAAAATACAACAAACTTCGCGACGACCAGATGGAGCCCGACCTTTCTTTTACTAATGAAGAATGTGCAGATCCCGATTTGGTAGTTGAGGTAGCATGGTCTCAGAGCAATTTAAAATTACCATACAGAGCTACGCGGTATATTGAAGGGAAGCAGGGCAAGATCCGGACGGTTATTGGGCTAAATATGAATGATATCTACCGCGGTGGGTGTCGCGCTACCTTTTCGATCTGGAAAGCTCAATACGATGGCGGCCAGTGGAAGCGGACCACCGAAGTCGACAACAAGGTCAGATATTTTAGCTTTCGAGTGTTTTTACCCCTCTGCAGCGCTAATAATGGCACCTTAGGAGTTTGTCGATGAAAATGGTCGACCTGTCGACCATTGCGAATTAGTTGTCTCACTGAAGGACTTCATATGCGTAAGATTAATCTGTCCCTTACAGGACCATCAGGTTACGGACAAACCATTTAACCTACAAACTGGCTAAACATACCGTAGTCACAGCGGGCTGATGAGTTGGAAGACTTTGAGGATGTATCTCTTGTGATTTCATCAGAAACACTTTATAATTCCTACAGAGCTTCATTCAGAGGGCATATAATGGCCGAAACAATAGAAGAGGTTGAAACGGTAATAACGCAAGCGAATCAAACTCTCGAAACGCTTTCTAGTATTGAAAGAATTATGCTACAGCAAGGAACAAGAAGTAATTCCAAACAGAAAGCTACAAGAAACAAGGAATTATCCGAGATAGAGAATGAGATTAGTGAGATGAAAACTAAGATAGAGAATGTCAAAAAAAAGATGTGTCAGGTGGACAAGAAAATGCCAAGGGTGGAGAAGCAGAGAGATGAGGTAGAACATATGGTGGCTAAACTGGAAACAAAACTAGCCAACGCGAGAGCCGAGAAAGAAAGGATAGTTGAAGCCTCGGGGACATCAAAATGACTTCAGATCAAGTTCATCTCGCCAAAAACCATTAAGCTAGACAAGTACAATTGGTTGTAATGACAGACTTGATTGTGATATATGGTGGTAATATCTAAATGTGTTACATGGCCAAGACTGCTTTAGACCTACAGGAGACTATTGACTGGTCGTATGCATACGCGTCCAACAATCTGAGACCTAACCCACTTGTATAAAAGCTATTGAAGAAAATAGATTATTTAGATTTGCAAACATATGTAAGTAAAACTAACAGTTTTAAAAGTACTGTCAGGATCCAAGGGCTAGGATCTAAAAGAGTACTAGTATATTTGTACATACCTTTTTTGTATATGTTTCAAAAGAAATTCTTTTTTTCTTTAAGCTTTAGTTTTATATAATATATACTATTAGCTATATACTATTTATTATATTATATTTAACTTATAGTTTATTTTACTTTATAACAATTTTAAAGCTTTTATTTAAAATTACTTATAATATAAAATAACACGTTAATGTTTTAAAAAGTTTGTTATATTTATAAATATAACAAAGTTAAATACTATTTAAAATAATAATAAAAATATTTCAAACTAGCTTTAATTTTAAATTTTTTTTAAAAAAGTTTAATTTTTTACTTTTGTTATTATTTTTAAACTATTAATTAATATATTAGTTTTATAAAAAGCTTTTATAAAAATATAAACAAAAAATTGTTAATTAAAATTTGAACAAAACAAATAAAATTAATATATTGCTAAATTATATAATTTTTGATTTAAAACTATATTAAAAACAACTTTTAAAAAAAAAAAAAAAAACTTAATAATTTTATTAACTATAAAAAATAGTAAAACTTTAAACAATCAGTTTTTTTTTATTAATATTAAATTTTTAAAACATATTAATAATATAGTTATAATATTACTTTTGTACTTTTTAATAATAATAATATAATTAAATTTTTTATATATATAAATTATTAACAAAAATATAATAAATTTAAATTAAATTATAATAATAATATAAATTTTAATTAATTAATTAAGTTTAAATATAAATTATTAATTTTAAACTTTATATATAATAAATAAATTAAATAAATTAAAAAATTAAAATTTATATTTAATAGTTTTAAATATAAATTTAATTATTTAATAAATAAAATTGTATATATAATTAATAAAATAAATCAAAATTATAAAAATAAATAATAAAATTTATTTAAAAAATTTTTAAAAATAAAACAGTTTTAATATTAATATAATTAAAATATATTTTTAAAATAAACAAAAACTTTTATATAATAATTAATATATTTAAAAATAAATATAAATATATAGTTAAAATATATTTATTAATTTTTAAATTAATATTTTAAATAATTTAATTATTATTTAGTTTA
>MU378410.1:0-29968 GCA_022495175.1 Hypoxylon argillaceum | reverse complement strand
AATATAAAAATTAATATAATAATTAATATTAATATATATATATTATTATTTAATTATTTAATATATTAAAATATTTAATAATAAATAACTTTTTAAATATTAAACAATATTAACTTTGTTAATTTTATATTATATAAAAAAACTTTGTTAAAATTAATAAGTTTTTATTAGCTATTTAAAAAACAATATATTTTAACTATAATTTTTAAGTTAAAAAAATAAACTGTAATATTATTTATAATATTAAAAAAAGTATTAAAAAATTGCTAATAAATTAATTAAATCATATTATATTTATTAATTAATTTGTTAATAATAATTGCAGTTTTAATTACAAATTAAATATATTAATAATATTAACATTTTTTCGCTTTTTTTTAATAAATTAAAAATAAATTATTATTATTAACAAAGTATAATTTATATAAACAAGTTTTTAAAACTAATTATATATTCAAGTTATATTTAAAAATAAATTTTTAAAAACTTGAAATTTAAACTATTTTATTTTTATATTTATTAAAATTTTTTTATATAAATAAAAAAGCTTAATAAATATAATAAAAAATTATTTTATAAATTGTAATATTATTAAAAAAAAAACTTTAATTTAAATATATAAATATATATTTTATATAATTATTAATATATTATAAAAATATATTATTAATAAATATATTAGTTAAGTTTTTATTAAGCTATAATAATATAATAAATATATTGCAATTTATTTTATTTTTTTTATTTTTAATGTTTAATTGAATTATTTAAAACAACAGTATATAAATTAACTTTGTTTGTTTAAAAAAAACTTTATTTTATAAAATAAAACAAATATATAATTTAATTTTAATATTTAAGTTATAACAAGCTATTTTTAAACTTTAAAACAATAAATTAATAAATAATTTTTAAATGTTAATATTATTAAAAAAAATAGCAATATATAAATATTAATAGTTTTTATTTAATAAAAAAAAAATGTTACAACATTAAAAAATAAAAAGTATAATTATTTAATATAGTTTATTTGTTATATAATTTATAATAAACTTTAATAATTTAATATTATTTATATATATTAAAATAAACAAAGCTTTATATAGAATATTATATTATAAATAATAACTTAAATAATTTTAAACTTATATTTTTTAATTATTATTAATATTGTAAAAAAAAGTTAATTAAAATTTTATTATAACAGTTTAATAGTTTTATTTATATATTTAAGCATTTTTTTTAAAACTAGTTTATATTAAAACTAATAATAATATATTTAGTTTTATTAACTAATATTTTAATTATATTAAAACAAAAAGTTATAATATATTTTATTTATATAATATAATATAATTTTTTAATAATTTAAATATTAATTAAACTATTATTTATATATAAATTAAAAATAATTTAATAAAATTAACAAAGTTTATAAACTAAATAAATAAATATTTTTTTAAAAATGTTAATAAAACTATTTTAAACTATTAAATAATAAAAAATTATATATAAATTAAATTTTATAATAACTTTTTAACATTAAAAAACAAATTTATAAATAAATAAATAAAAAAAGCTTATTTTATTACTAATAATATTTAAAAATATAAATATATACTAATATATTAAAAATATATATATATAATAAATAAAAAATATATTTTTAAATTTTAATATTAATTTAAATAGTTATAAATTTTAATATTATATATTTTTATTAATATAAAAAATATACTTTATATTAAAGATAATATTTATTATTATAGCTAATTTAATAAAGTAATAACAACAGCTTTTTAATATAATTATAACTTTTTATTTATTTTTATAAAAGCTTAAACTTTGTTATTAATATATTATATTATTAATTATATTATAAAGTTAAAGTTATTTATATATTAATAACTAATATTAATTATAATATATTTAAACATATTTAAAATAAATTTAAACTTTATTAATATTTAATAGTTAAATTTTATAGTTAAAAATTTAATAATAAAATTATTTAACAAAATATTTTTTAAATAAAAGTTATTTTTAATTAATATAATAAATTATATTTTTAGTTATAATATATATAATATTTTTTAAAATATTTAATAATAAATTTATATATTAATAATTTATTAAAAACTTATATAAATATAACTAAGTTTATAATATTAAATAGTTTAGGTTAATTAAAAAAGTTTATAAAATTAAATATAAAATAAATTATATTTTTTTAAATTAAAAAAAAAGTATTTATTTAATAATTTTTTAAATTTATAAAACAAAAAGTTTTTAGTTATAAAATTTTTATTTATATAATTATATGTTTTATATTTAAATTATATTAAAACTAAGCAAAAAATAGCTAATAAACTTTTATTTATTTAATAACATTTAAAATAATAACTAATTTTATTAATAAATTAAATGTTTTAAAAAATTTATAATTTTAATAATTAATAATATATTATATATATAATTTTAAATAATAAAACTTAGTTTTTTTATATTTTAAAAACATTTTATATTTAATTTAATTTTAAAACTTGTTTTATTATAAAAATAATTAAAACTTTAATATTTTAATTAATTATAATTTATTTATTTTAATTTTAATTTATTTTATAAGTTAAAAAAAAATATAAAATATAATATATTACAATAAAATATTAAAATTAATTATAATTTTAAAATTAATAATAATTTTATTTTAAATAATAAAAATAAAGTTTTTTATAATGCTGTAAAAAACGCTAATAATTTTTTATATAATAATATAATAATAGCTTTTAATAATAACTTGTTATAATAATTATAACAATTATATAATATAAAAATTTTTATTTTTAAATAAATTATAAATTTATTATATTAAATTAACTAAGTTATATATTTTAATTTAAACAATTATTTAGTTTTTAAAAAGCTAGCAATATATTATAATATATTATTAATAATATAAAAAAAAATATAAAACAAATAAATTAAATATTTAATATAATAAAAAGTATTATTAAAAAATATTAAAAAAAAATTAATATATTAAATTAAAAAATATTATATAATATAAAAAAAATAGAAAATTTTAATACTAGTAACAATAAAATAAATATTTTATATATATTATAATAAACTTATAATAAAAATTTATTTAAAATAAATAAAAACTTAATTATTATATTATAAATAATAAAGCTACATTATTATAAACAATAATATATATTTATATAATTTGATATTTTAATTAATTTTAAATTTATATAGTGTTATATTAATAATATAATAATAAAAAAATATAAGTTAAATTGTAAATAAATAATTATTTTTAATTTAATTTTAAAACATTTAAATAAAATAAATTATTATTATAAAAATATTTTTATTACTTTTAATATTAAAAATTAATAAAAAATTAATACTAATTTTTATATATAAATATTATTTTATTTATTAAATAAAAATAGTACTAAAAAAAACAAAGTAATTTAAACTTTAATAATAACTTTAAAATTAAAAAAAAAACAAAATTATATATATTTTATTGTTATATTTAATTATATAAAAGTTAATATTAATAAAACTACTATATATTTTATATTAAGTTTTATAGTTTTAAAATTAATAAATAATAAAAATAATATTATTATAAATAAAAAATTTTCAAAAATAAAATATTAAAGTTAAAAAATTACTAATATTTTAATAATAAATAAATATAATATAATATTTATAATTAATTTTTATAAAGTTAATTTATAGTTTTAATAAATATAAAAATAAAACAATTATAGTTTTAAACAACTATTTGTTATTATTTTATATAACAATTTTTATTAATTTAAATTTATAAAAAAAACGTTAATATTATATTTTAATAAACTTATTATTTAAATTAACTATATAAAAATTAGCAATTATTTTTAATTATTATAAAACAAAATATAAAAAAATAAATATTATTTTCAATATTAATTTTAGTTTAAATTTATTACTATAATTATTTTAAATAAATAAATATATATAATAAATATAAAATATATTATATTATTTAATTATTTATAAATAAATTAATAAATAAAAAATAATATTAATACTTTAAATATAAAAATAATAAATAATAATAATATTATTTTAAATAAAACAATAAAAATAATTATATTATTAAATATAATAAAATATAATTTAAATATTTAAATAGTTTTAAATTTTATTAAACTATATAATTAATTATTATATATATTTTTATTAAAATATATTTTAATTAATAATTATATAAAAAAAAAATATTTTATAAATAACAAATTTAATTATAAATTTTAATATAATAAAAATATTTGTTTATTTTTTTTAATAATAAAAATACTAGTTATTATAATTAATAATATATATTAAAAACTAAAAGTAATTAATAATATAAAATATATAATTAAAAAATTTATATTTAATTTTAATGTTTATATATATAAAACTATTTTTAATATATTTATTATTATAAAACTACTTTTTATATATTTTTTATTTTTTTTAATAATAAAAAATATCGAATTATATAATTTTTTATAAAAAATAATTTTAATTTTGTTAAATATATTTTATATATTAACATTTTTTATATATTTTAAATTATTTATTAAAAAAAACTACTTTTTAATTTTAATGTAGTTATAGGTCGGTTAGTACTGGCTTGATCACTTAGATGGAATGGGTGGCCCCACCACACGGCTAGATAAGTGACCCCACTTATTGCCGCCTTAGACCGCCTTGCACACGCATATATAGGCAATTCTCTCGCAGGAGAATTCCTAACCTTCTCCCTTTCCTCTTCATTTGTAGATTTTTTGTACAATATAGCCTCATTTGCCTGGAGCTTTGCTTTCTTCGTGAGCCTCGTGCAACAAATGTTTATAATTATAAAATATAAAATATAAAAATAAAATTATAATATTATATTTTTATTATTATTAAATAAATAAAAAAAAAAATAAACTTTATTAATATATATATTTAAAAAGCTTTTATTTTTTTGCTTTTATTAATTTAAAATATTATTTATAACTATAGCTTTTATTTAAAATAAAAACAGCAATAAATAAAATAAAAAAAATAAATAAATTAATAATATATAAATATAAAATTAAATAAAATAGTTTATAATTTAATTTTATATAAAATTATATTTAAAAATATAATTATAAAATATATTATAATAATATAAATAATAAATTATAAATTTATAATTATATTATAATTTATATAATTAAACTTTATTTTATTAATAAATTTTTTAAATTTTTTTTTAAATTATTTATTTAATTTTTTTAAATAAATTTTTGTTATATAAATAAACTAAAATTAAAAATTTTTTTATAAAATAAAATAATAATATTTTTATAATTAATATTTATATTATATTTTTATAAACTTTATTTTAATTTTTATTTATAATTATAATAAACTTTTTTGTTATTATATTATTATTTTTAAAATTATTAATTAATATATTTATTTTTATTTTTAATTATATATATTATTTTTATTTTTTATTAATAAAATTTATAAATAATAACTGTTTTTATTTATTATTTATAGTTTAATAATTATAAATATAATAAATAAAATTATAAACAAACTATTTTATATTTATATTTTATAAATATTAAACTTTAAACTTTATTAATAAAAATAATGTTTAATTATATATTTTATTAGTTTTATTTTTAAATTTAAATTTAAAAACTATTATTAGTTATTGTTTTTTATTATTTATTTATAATTTTATTATTATAAATAATATAAATTAAACTAAGTTTAATTAATAAATTATTAAATTAACAATAAAACTTAATTTAATAATAATTTATAAAATATTTTAATATTTTTTTATTTTGTTATTTTAATTATATATAAATATAATATTAAAATAAAATTAAAATTTAAAAACAATATAAAAAATGTTAAAAATATAAATGTTTATAAATATTAAATATTTAAAAATTTATATTAACAATAATTTGTTAAAATATAATATTAATAATAATTTTATTAATTATAAACCTTTTTGTTTTTTTTATTAAATAATAATATAATATATTTTATAAACTTTAATAATATAATTAAGTTTTATAATTTAAATATTTTTAAAATAAAAAATTTAATAAATAATAAATTTTATTATATTTAATAATAACAAGAATTAATATATTTAAAGATATAATTGTTTTATTTAATATTATTTTAAATATATTGTTAAAAATAATATAATTTAATAGTTATATTTTATTTTATTTTAAAAAAATATATATTTATATTATTAATTTGCTTTTATTTAATTTATTAATATTAAAATTAATAAATATTTAAATGTTATTATAATTAATTTATTTTAATAATTTATTTAAATTTTTATTATTATATAATTATTTATTATTAATATTATTTAATATTTTTTATATAAATTTAAAATATTAAAACTATTTAATTAAAATATTATTTACAATATTAGCAATATTAATATTAATTATAAATATTTTAACTTTTATAATAAAAATATTAATACTTTTTTATAAATTATAATATTTTATATTTATTTTATTTAATTAAATAATAATATAATATTTTTTATAAACTTTCATAATATAATTAAAATTTATAATTTAAATATTTTTAAAATATTAAAGTTTAAATTTATATTGTTTTAAATAATATTTTTATATAATAATATTTTAAATGTTATTATTTAATATTTTTTTATTAAAAATATATTATAATAAACAATTTAAAATATTAAAATTTAAACTTACATTATTTTAAATAATATTTTTATATAATAGTTTTTTAAATGTTATTATTTAATATTTTTTTATTAAAAATATATTATAATAAATAATTTAAAATATTAAAATTTAAACTTATATTGTTTTAAATAATATTTTTTTATTAAAAATATATTATAATAAATAATTTAAAATATTAAACTTTAAACTTATATTATTTTAAATAATATTTTTATATAATAATTTTTTAAATATTACTATTTAATATTATATTTTTTAAATTAATATTGTTTTTTTAAATAAACTTTATTATATATAATAGTTTAAAAAATTTTAAAAAAAATTAATATATATTTAAAACATATTTAAAAAAATAAATTAATAAAATTATATTTATATATTTAAAAATATAATTATTTTATTTAATTTAATTGTAAATATATTAATAAAAATAATATAATTTAATTGTTATATTTTATTTAATTTTAAAAAAATATATATTTTTACTATTAACTTTTTTTTTATGAAATTTATTAATATTAAAATTGATTAAAATTTAAAATTTATTATAATTAATTTATTTAAATAATTTATATATCAATTAATTTATAATAATAATTTAAAATAAATATATTTTATTATATTAATTTTTTATTATTATATAGTTATTTATTATTAATATTATTTAATATTTTTTATATAAATTTAATATATTAAAATTATTTAATTAAAATATTAATAGTTTTAAATTTAAAATTAATTGATTTATTATATTAATAAATTTTATAAGTTTTAATTTTGTTATATTAATTTTAAATTTATTTATTTTTTATTAAAAAAATATTAACAAAAAAGTTAATATATTTGTTAATAATATTAATTAAATATAATAATAAATAATAAAGTTTTTATTAAAAGTAAAAATATAAAATTTATTAAAAGTTTAAAAATAATTTTAAAATTAATATTTTTAATTAAAAAAATAATTAATTAATAGTTTAAAATATAATAAATTTAAAAATAAAAAAAAATTAATAATAACTATAAAATATAATAATATTATTAATAAATTAAAGTTATAATAATAATAATATAAATAATAATATAAATAAATAATATAAATAATAGTATAAATAAATAATAATATAAATAGTTATAATTAAAATAGTTTATATAAAAATATATATAATTTAATTGTTTATTTTATTTATTATAATAATTATATAATTAATTATAATTATAACTGTTTTATTTATTTATTATATTAATTATAAATAATTATAACTATTATTATTATTATTATATTTATTTAATTTTAATTAATTATTAAATTTTATATATTGTTTAATAAAAATTATTAATTTTTAATTACTATTTCAATTTTTATATAAAATAAATATAAATTAAAACAATTAATAAATAGTTTAAATTATAAATATATATTAATATAGTTTATATATAAAAATAGTTAATTTAATTAATTATAATTATATATTTATAATAAAAACTAAATTAAACAAATTATATTTAAATAAATAAAATTTTTTTTTAACAATTAAATAATTTACTATTTTTAAATAAAAAAGCAAAATTACTTATTTCGGCTATAAAATTCTGGTGGAAATTTTTTACAACACTAAGTAACTTTTTGTTTCACTTAGTTGTTCTTTCTTCGTTAAAAACGAAGGCATATAGTGCACCGGATATGTAGGTTGTGCTGGTGGGTATGAGTATTGCAGTCCTAAAGTCTAAACGAAAATTAGATACCACCAAATTAGGCTTAGATTCGCTCCGGATAAAGTTCGTGGCGCACCTATATTCACGACTTGCTAGAATACGACCTGATGATCGAGGAGGTAGATCATCCGACTATACAAAGCTTGGCAACTAACCAACTCGGGTAAATAGTGGAGTAAAAAAAAATCAGTTGATATAAAATAAAAAAAATCTAAGTGAGTACTTACTGCAATTTTAGTATAAAATTAAAAAGTGTACTTATTAAGTACTTAGTAAGTACTTAAAATATTAAATTAATTTTTAAAAATTTAAAATTAATTGTTTAATTAAAAATAATAATTTTTATATTATTATTATATATTATTATATTTAAATATTTATTAATGTTATTGTAATTATTTTTTTTTATATTTTTTATATTAGTATTTTACTTATATTTTTGCAGCAACTGCAACTTTTACTGTTTTTTATGTTGCTTAATTAAGGTTAGCTTGCCAAGCCATGTATGGTCGGATGATCTACAGTCTCCCTGATGATCTTGTCTTCGGCACCCGATTTCTCGGGACCCGATTCTACCCCTCTATAACTAATATGGCAATGATCTACCTAATTCGGGTCCCGGAGCCCATCAAACTGCGTGTACTGTATGCCATTGCTCACACGTTGAATTTGGACTTGTAACAAGATGTTATGGCAAAGCGGTGGTGCTGTAACCTTAGCCTCAGGATTCTGTTTGTTTGGAATACTTGTCGTAGCATATGCCTATACTTCCTGTTTGGCACAGATATTACGCGTACTTAGTCACCATATCCAGTTGTATTGTGTCCCCTAGAGAACTTTTTGGGGGGGAGAGGGCGAAGCATCTGTTGTGACGATACTGCCCAGCTGGACAGAAGTATGAGGCAGTGGCGGATAGGAGTAAAAAAGGGGGATCTAAACAACATGTTTCTTATCATTCCTTCTTCAGACTTTACGATGCCTGTTTCCAAGATAGTGAGTTACCAGTGAAATGTCTTTAATGATGAGTGGTCTACCCAATAATTTGTAGATACCAATTATAGCGTATTAAAAATATGTCCAACGATTGAAATGACTCCGAAATTGGCTATACCAGGTTAGTGCCTGCTCCCCAACCCTATCAACTTGATTGTTGGTCACTCTTCTTGGCAGCTCCCGTGCGATCCCTGCGCCAGCATTAGAGCCCTGGAAGATAGCATTTGGGATCATCTTGAAAGGGCTCGCACAATCTCCAGCAGCGAAGACTCCCGCAACATTTGTTTGATAGAAGGGCATTCTCGTCGCGATATCGTTTCGCTCGTTGGTCTCCAATCCAAGTTGGCTCACAATCTCTACATTTGCGCGAGTATTCGGCTGGTGGACGAGGAAGCCCTCTGTTGCCATCTCTCCGTCCTCGAAGACAATCGTGATCGAAACGCCAGTCGGATCTCGCAATAGCCGTCCGATCTTGCGGTTATCAATTATCGGGTTTTCTTCGCCCCTTTCACGGAGGGCTTTCATGATTCCTACTCCTAGCTGTGCGTCGCCGTTAGTGTAGACCGTGATAATGCTCGCGAACTTTTGCGCATCCTCGACAAGCATTGCCGCGTGGAGGGGGGTGCCCGCGAGACCCATGGCAAGCAATCCGGCTGAGTGACTTCCTTTGAACTCAAGACCTCTTGTGAACAAGCAGTGCAATCTGGAACTCGATGAGCTGGTAGGGAACACGCTAAGACCGGAACTATGTTGTAAATACTCACATGCGATCGGGGAAGTTCTCCTCGTATCCTTCAATGGGAGGAAAGATGAATTCTACTCCTGTAGCTATGAGTAGTTTCCTTCCACTCCACGCACCCCCATGAGAATCACTCGCTACGAACAGACTTTCATTTGTCCCCGGTTTCTTGATTGTAGTGACATGCGCGTCAACAAACCTCGCAAATCCCGTCTTTCTCAGCTCCTCCCGGCTCGCTCTTCTTAGATCATCTGGGTTGCGGTGTTCCCAGGTTGGGACGACGTGTGTCGGTGTCTTCCACTTGTTGCGCGGTGCATTAGAGTCGACGATTAACACGTCAATTTGATGACGGGCGAGGGTTAGTGCAGCAGAAAGACCGGCATGGGAGCCGCCGACAATCAGAACCTCTGCAGTGGCAGCGCTACTCAATGCAACATGTGAATCAGGGAAGACTGACTGAAACACTGTGTCTCTCAGAGAATAGGCAAGCAGTGCCGTGACAGCGGATAATCCCACCACAATACGAGTGGAATAAGTAAATAAGGAACTCATAGCTTAGGTGGCTACGTTGAAGTCGTCTGCAGTTCCATTGTACAGGCAACCCCATAGTGGTCTCGGCTTATAGGATTTCATGGCATGCGAAGCCTTTTACCTACACGGTCCGCCCTTACAGAGTAGCGGGTGCCATATAAAGAGAGGAATCCCGATCCGATTGGCTACCGGGGTGTATCGGATGCCGGATCAGTGTTAGCATCTGGAAACCTGCATTTTAGGCATCTGCTACGAGGTGTATCGGGTCGTATGTCTTTCATGGTCAGCGATGTGTGACGTAAATGGGACAGAAAATCAATCGCACATAGGGCTTCGCATTCAAAAGCATCATTGTCACAGCAAAATCTTCTCCATCTCCCTCACAGATGCCTTTCCTCCGACGTTTCTCAGCCATTAAGACTTTGTTAGCACGCTCCAACTCGCCTGTCCGCAGTTTCGCCATGCCTCCCCAAGCAAAAACTCCAACACCCGACCTTGTCGACACTCTGATCGTCGGCGGCGGCCCCGCGGGGTTAACGTCTGCAGTCACCGTAGCCCGCAATTTACACACGGCCATCGTGTTTGACTCTCACGACTATAGAAACGAGCGTACAGCACACTTTCACATGTTGCCTACCTGGGATGGCAAGAATCCCATCGCATTTCGAGATGCAGCTAGACAGAACACGATCGATAACTACGAAACCATCTTTTACGCCGATGTCAAGATTGAGAAAGCCGCAAAGAACGACGAGGGGCTTTTTGAACTCACCGATGCCGGCGGTAAGGTCTGGAAGGGAAGAAGCTTAGTCCTCGCCTCTGGCATTATCGACGTGCCGCTGGATATTCCCGGCTTTGACGAGTGTTGGGGTCGAAGCATGTGAGTAGAACCATAATTTGAAGATTCGTGTGAATCCTTGACTGAACGATCGAATATAGATTCCACTGCCTATTCTGCCACGGCTACGAACAGCGTGGGAGTGCATCCTCTGGCATCTTGGCCATAGACGATGTTGCGCCTGTTCCCATTTGCCTCCACGTCGCCCGCAATGCGGCCCAGATGACCAAGTCCGTCACGATCTACACCCATGGTAATGCCACCTCGGCCGCCCAAATTCAAGCGGCTATTGGCCCCGTAGCACCCTTCACGGTCGACAGCCGTCGTATCACCAAGTTTGAGCTGGGTGCTAACGAGCTCGGAATCACCATTCACTTCGAAGACGGAAGCAGCAAGGAGGAAGCATTCCTGGGACACAAGCCGAAGAGTGCACTCAAAAGCAGCTTCTTGGCAGAGCAGCTGGGTCTTGGTATCACGCCTCAGGGCGATTTGGAAGTGAAACCCCCATTTGGTGAGACTACTTTGAGCGGTTGCTTTGCAGCCGGTGATAACTCTTCGTTCTTAAAGACTACTCCCAATGCAGTCAATACGGGAGCCAATAGTGCTGCGGGCGTGGCAAGTCATGTTCAGAGTAGAATGTATGGGCAGAAGAGTCTCAGCGAATTCATGCAGGCGCAGAAGCCTGCCTAAGTGGGATAAGCAGAACAAACTTCTTGACGATCAGTTCTGGATAACTTCATTTGTCACAGAAAAAAAAAAATGACGCCGTTAATACCGATAATCCTGTTCTATGTCTCGCTAGCCAGCCTCTAGCCTCGTTCACTATCTAACAACCCTCCCGGTCAATTAGTAGCCTTAGCCATGTCCCAGAACAGTAATAGCGATGGCAACATGAAGAAAACGCCCATCGTAGTATCGTACCAAGTCTCAAAGTGCTTAACAACCCCAAAATTCCAAACCAAGCAGCCAGGTTTACCCAGTAATAATATCTGGTAAAGTCCAACTTGGAGAAGTTCTTTGGTGTTCCGATCAAGGTTTAGCCAGCAAGAGAAAAGACATTTATCTAAGTACAACAGAAAACGCACGTAAGGGTTGTATGTCGCACCTGCAAATGCTATGATCTACATGGTAGTTGGAGTAGCTTACACGGCAGGGATATCTTACATGAATGGGAAGATCGCAGCGCCCAGGTTGGACCATGCCGAGATCTTGCACGGCGTTTCTCTGGGGACAGTGCGGTCAATGCCTAAAACAGTCGTTGTCATAGGCTAGGTATCATAGACTTTAACTTGGCAGTGAATTGACTGTAATACTATGAAGTTCTCAATGGGTAAGTAATACGTTTTAAATTAAATGTCATCTTTTCTCATCACCATCCCATTTCCTGAAAGACATAATCCAAGTCCCAGCCAAAACCCAATTCATTTCATCCAAGCCCCCAAAGCCAAGACAAGGGGGGGCTTGAATCAATGCTGGCCGCATCCGCCACGAACCCTTCCACACGAAGCGGCGCCATGTCTCAAGGCGCCGGCTGCTTTTTCTGCGCCGTCATCTCGATCCTGCTCGAGTCAAAAATGTCGCGCCACGTTCCTCGTCCGTGGCAGCGCTACTGCGGGCCTGGCTTTCGGATTCCGCGAGTCGTTTCGAGGAGCCGATGACAGCGGAAGCGTCTTGGGTCGAGCCGTGATTGCCATCGTAGACGTCCACTGTGGGGCGGCTGCGCGAGCCGCCGGAGCCGGTGAGGGATGGGAGGGAGATGGCGCTGCGGACGCTGGCGACGACGGAGGCGAGCGAGATGCCGCGGAACAGGTGCTGCGTCGTCGGGAGGCAGGCCGCGATCAGCGACAGCCCAGCTTCGATCATCGACCAGTACATCACCGTCGAGACGGACTGGTTCTCGTCGAGCGTCGGGTCGAGCGCGCGCTTCACCTGCGACACGAAGATGGCGAGCCGTGCTGCCGCTGCGCCGACCGCGACCGCACCGAGAAGAAAGATTCCCGTGATGGCGGCCTTGCGCACGAGAGAGAGGTGAAGCGTCCAGATCTAGATGGCGTGAGAACGCATCTGTTAGCAAGATGGACTTTGGTGATGAACGGGGCATATTTCCTTTGTCGTTCGCATCTCCGCCGACATCTTCATTCGATGTCGGAACTCTCCCTCAATCTGGAGCTTTGTCTCGGGAAACATACCTTGGTTGGTTGGTTGGTTGGTTGATTGGTAACATTAACGCTGGGGGGAAGCTTTATAGCCTTTATACCTCTCTAAGGGTTTACAGCGTGTAAAAGTTATTTCTATTATTTATTTTTACTTATAAAAAAACATTTTAATATATAAAATATTTTACAAATTAAATTATAAAAGTATATATAATAATTAAACTATATTTATTAATTTTGTTTTTTAAATTTATATTTAATATTATATAGTTAAAATTAAACTTTTTATAAAAATATAAAAAAAAATTTAAATATAAAAAAAAAAAAAAAAAAAAATATTATTAATAATATTATTTATAAAATTTTAAGTTTTTATAAAATAGTTTTTTTAAATTATAATAGTTTTAAATTAAATTAATATATAAGTTTTATATATTATAATGAAAATTATAACTTTAAAAAATTATAAATTAAAATTAAAATTATAATTAAAAATATATAATTAAAAAAAAAAAAAAAATAAATATATATATTAATATTAATAAAAACCTTTAGAGGTTCTAAATAAAAAAGCTTATATAAAAGTGACGCACCTCTTAAAATAAGCTATACTAGTTAGCACTTGTAAAAAAAGTAGCACCTATATATATTTATAAATTAGATAAAAACTTACAAAAACCTATAAAAACTTACAAGAACTTATATATATAATTAAACTTTAAGTTTTAAAAATTACTACAGGTTTTTTTTTTTATTTAATTTATATTTTATTTTTTATTACTATTTTATTTAACTATTTTTAATTGTATTTATTAAATTAATACTTTTTATAGTTTTACTGTAAAATTAAACCAAACTATTATTATACTATTATTTTTTAAATCTTTTAAAATTAAAAAGACTTTTTTTGTTAGTAGTAATATATATATATATATTTGTGCTAAATTGCTATAATTAATTTAAATAAAACAAATATTAATACTGCAAAAACATTTAATGTTTTAGTAGCTTAGTTTTTTTATATTATTTTTATTTAGTATTATTTTGTTTTATATTTTTATTAAATTTTACAAATAGTTTGATATATTAATATAAAAAGCAAGCTTAACAATATTTCTTTATATTTTAAAAAATAGCAGCATATTTAATTATAAAAGTGTGCTTTATTGCAATAATATTTACTGTTTTTGCAAATATTTATAAATCTTTTTTACTAAAATATATATGTTTAGTTTTTTAACAAATTATAAAAAAAAAAACAGTTGTTAAAGCATACTTAACAATTTAATTAAAAATATATATATTTTAAAAAAAGTTTATTTAAAATATAAAGTATTTTTTTATTTAATTAGTTATTTAAAAATATATATGCTTTAGTTAATAATTATATAAATATTTTTATTATTTATAATTTATTTTATATTATTTTTATTATATTAATTAAAATTAAAAAAAAAAAAAAAAAAAAAAAAGTTATTTTTTTTAAGTATTTATTAAATAAAACATTAAATTTACTGCTTAATAATTTATGTTTTAATTTAATTAATTAATTTATATAAATTTGATTTAAATTTAGTTATTTATTAAAAACTTTTAGTATTAATATAGTTATTATTGTTTTAGCTAAATTTAAATTTAATAAATTTACTATTAATTATATATATAATATTATATAATTATAAACTTTTAATTATATATTGTTTTAGCAAAATATAAAAATAATAAAGTAAATAATAAATTATTTAAAAATAATATCGATTAATTAATAAATAATGCTAAAAAAGCAAAAAAAGTTAAATAATAATATAATAAAAAAGTTTAATAAATTTTTCAACTTTTAAAAAAAAATATATAGTTTAACTGTTAAAACTAATTTTGTTATAAAAATAAATTAAAAAGCTTATACTAAATATTTTAATATATTTATATTATTGTTTAATTTTTTTTTTTTTTTTATATTTTCGCTTTTTTTATTTATTAACAACTTTTTTTATAATTAAACATTTAAACTATTAATAAATTTTAATATATTTATATTTTAGTTTAATATTAATTTTATATTAATATTTATATTTATATTAAAGTTTATATTTTTATTTATATTTAAATTAAAACTTGCTTTTATTTTTATATTTGTTTTTATATTTATTTTTATTAAAAAGTAGTTATTTTTTTTTAAAAGCATTAATATTAAAAAAGATTTTTTTAGCAATTTTAATAATAGTAATAATAACTTTATTTTAAAACATAAATATAACTTTTATTATATTATTTTTAAAATAGATTTAAGTTTTACTAAAAATAATATGTACAAAATTAAATATAACAACATTAGTATATTTAATTTTAAATAAACAAATTTTAATAATTAAAAAATAATTACTAATAAAAAAAACATTATTTATATAAATATTTATTTTTTTATAAACTATATTAATACTTTAATTAAAAGTTTAATACTATTAAACATTAATTAAATATTTTTAATATTTAATTATTTGCTAATTAAATTAATATTGTTTTAATAAAACAATAAAATTAATATAAATAATAAACAAATTTTTTATAAAGCTAGTTTTAATAAAATATTAAAAAAACTAAAAAATCGTTTTAAAATTTGCTTTAGTTAAACTATTTAAAAGTTTTTAAATAGCTTTTTTTATTTATATAATATTATAAAAAATTAAAACATATTGTTTTAATTTATTTAATACAAATTAAAATATATATAAACTAATAAAACTTTTAAACAAAATAATTTTAATTAATAAAATGTTATAAAAAATATTTACAACTAATAAAATAAAGCTATTATAAATTATATTTATTTGTTTAAATTTAAAAATATATTAAAAAAATATATATAAAAAATTAAAAAAATTTATTATAGTTTTAAATAAAAAGTTATAAAATAATATTTTAATATAAAGTTTAAAATAAAGTATTTTTTTAATATAATTATTTAAAAGCTAATATAAATTTTAAAACTTTTATATAACAAGTTTAATTATTATTTTAATTATTATAGTTATAAATAAAAATAATGTTTTAATAACAAATTTTGTTGTTAATATAGTTAAAGTAGCAATTATAATAGTAATTAAAACTATAATTATAATTGCTGCTACTAAAATAAAAACTACAATTATAATTGTAGTAGTTACTATAACAGCTATTGTAAAAATTACTGCTTATAAAAAAAAAACTGCAACTATAACTATAAATGCAACTATAATTAAAACTGTGATTGCAATTATAACTATAATTGCAATTATAATTATAATAACAATTGCAAATAAAAACAATGTTATAAAAAAAAGCGTTGTAGCAAAAAAAAAAAAAAAAACTATATATACTTTTTAAAAAAAAATACTAAAAAAAAATCAAAAAAACAAGCTTTATTTTTAAAACTTAAAAATAATAATTAGTTTTTTTTTTATATTTTAAACTTTAATTATATATGTTATAAATGTTATAAACAATATAAATTTAGTAATATTTTTAAGTTATATTTAAAAAAGTATAAAAAAAAACATTAATTAAAAAAAATTTCGACTTTATTTTTTATAAACTTTATATATTAAATATATAATTATTGCACTATAAAAATATTTTTATATAATATATTATTTTAACATTTTAAAATATATTAGTTTGTAAAAAATAATATTATTTATAAACTTAAAAATATTTTAAGTTTATTTTTAGTTTTAAAAACTTTTAATAAAAAACTAGCTATTATAACAATTATTTTTAACTTTTTTATATATATTAAATTTGTTAAAGTTATTAAAATAAATATTTTTATTATTAAAACGCTTAGTTTTAATTGTTATAACAAAGTTTTATATTTAAACTATATATATTTATATATTAATATATATATAAAATTTACTAGTATAAATATATAAATTTACATTAATTTTAGTATAAATAATATTATAATTAATTAATTATATATAAAAATTTTTAAATATATTGTAAACAAAAAAAAAAATAATATAATTATAGTTAATAATATAAAAGTAGTTTTAACAAAATAAGCAAAATTTATATTTTATATATAAAAAGTAAATATAAAAAAAAAGCTTAAAATTATTAAATATGAAAAAAAAAAATAAGTAATAAATAATTATTTATAGTTAAATATATTTTTTAAAAACGACTTTTTTTAAGTTTATAATGTTATTATTAATTATTTAAATAATATTATTACTTTTTACAATTTAAACAATTTTATTATATTATTTGAAGTTTTTATATAAAGTAAAAAATATATATATAAAATAATTAATATATATTTTATTATATTATAAAGCAATAAAAGTATATATTTATAAATTAAGTATAAACTTTTGTTTATAAATTGTAATTTTTATTTTATAGCTATTTATAAAAATATAATAAATATAGCTTTTGATATAAAAATATTTAAAGTTGTACTAGTTATAAATAATTTAAAAGTTTTTATTAAAATAAATTATAAAACTAAGTTAAAACAAATTTGTAAAAATTACAATAACAAAAGTTATATTAGTTTATAAAAGCTAGCTTTTAAAACTTTTACATTTGTAGTAGCTATATTGTTAATTTTTTTATTTAAAATAATTAAATTTAAATTTTTAGTTTTTATTAATTTGTTAATATTTATAAATATTAAGTTTAAAATATTTTTAATTATTACTACTATTATTATTAATAATATATTTAATAAATTAATATATAATATAAAAAAACTAAAAAATGTTATTATTATATTAACTTTTATAAATATAATTAATTATATATTAATAAAAAGCAAAAATTAAATAGAAAATATATAGCTTTTAAGTACTTTTTTTTTTAATACTATATTTAATATAGTTGCAAATATAAATACAATTTTTATTAGTAAGCTATATATTTTAATTTTTAATAAACTTTTAAAACTTAAAATTATAAACATTTATGTTTTATTAAATATAAAAATATTTACAAATTTTTTTAAAACTATTATTAAAAAAAATATATATATTTATTTTAAATATATATTTAAAACAACTAAATTTATAAATATTATTAAAATATATAATATTTAAATTAATAAAAACAAAATAAATATATTTAAAAATAAATAGTTCAAAGTTTTTTTTATTAATAATTAATAAAAACGAAAATTAAACATTTATTTATATTTTTTAAACAAATATAATATAAACATTTTTAATATAATATATAACAAGCTTTATAAAAAAAGTTGCATGTTATAAATTAACAAAGCAACACTTTTTGCTTATTTTGTTTTTATAGTATAAAAAAAAATTTATAGCTAAAACAAAAGTTAAATAATTATAAACTTAAAAACATTTAATAAAGTTATAATATTAAACAATTATTTTTTTTTTTTATAGTAAAATGTAATAAATAGCTTATTAAATAAACAATATATTATAATTGTTAATACAACTAAGTTTTTTTATTAGTTCAAAATATATTTTTATTATTATAATTAATTTATTATTGTTAACTTTTAAAAAATAAAAAAATCAAATATTGTTTTTATAAAATTTTATAATTTATTTATTTATATTTAAAAATATATAAATAAATTATTTTATTGCTATTTATATTATTATTGTATATTTATTAATAACATTATTATTTATTTAAACAACTTTATTAATTATATTAAATATTTAAACATTATATTTAGTTTATTTTAATTATACAATATTATTATAGCTTTAAAAAAAACTTTTATTAAATATTTTTTAGTTAAATTGTTTAAGTTTTATATTAATATTTTAAAAATATTAACTATAGTAAAATGTATACAAGCTTTTTAAAACTTTATTTTTTTGAATAGTTTAAAAGCGTTAAAATAATATTTTAGTACTAGTAATTTTTTCTGCAATTTTTTATTTTATTATATATAATTAATTAAACTTTTACAAAAATATAAAACTAAGCTTTTAACAAAAAAAAAGCAAAAAAAATATATAGTTAATAAAAACTTAAACTGATATAAAAAATACTGCTAGTTCATTTTTTACAAGCTTACTAATACTAAATAGTTATTTTTTAAAACAATATAAAAAGTAATATATAATAAAACTACAATTTATTATTATAATTTTAACAAAATATTATATTTATAAATAAATAAATCGCTTTAATAAAATTTTAAAGTAATAATATTTTATATAAACAAATATAAATAACAACTAAATAAAACTATTTTTTTTATAAAAGTTCGATTTATAATATATTTAAGTTGTTATTTATTTTAAGCAAAAATATATTATAGTTTTTTTAAATTTAAAGTTGCATGTTTAATTTAAACAGTTAAAAAACTTCAAACAATAATATAGTTTAATAAGTAATTAATAATAATGTTTATAAATTATTTTATTATTAAAAGTATTATAAATTAAATAATATTAAATATTTTTGCAATTAATTAAACAAATAACTAATTAATAAATTTTTTAATTTATTTGTTTTAGTATAAATTTCAAGTTTATTATTTTTTTAGCTGCTTAAACTATATTTTAAACATATTAAATTGCTTTTAAACTATAAAAAATATTACAAAAAAAAATAAAAAATTAAAACATTTTAATAAATTAGCAGTTTTAAACTTTATATAAAATATTGTAAAATATACTGCTAAAACTATTATAAACAACTTTTAAAAAACTAACTTTTAAAAAGTTTACAAGTTTAATTTTAAATATAAAAAAATATTAAAAAAATTGTATACTAATAAAAATCGACATAATAATATTAATAAAAACGTTGTAAAATTTTTTAAGCTTAGTTATTTTTTTTGTGTTATAAACAGATTAATTTATAACATATATACTAAAATTAAAAAACTATATATATTTTATAATATAATAAAGTATATATTAAAAGCAATATATAATAAAAAATATTATGTAAAATCAAACTATATAATAAATAATTTTAAAAGTTATTTTATTTATTATAAAGTATAATTAATAAAAAAATATATAAAATATTGTTTAAAATGTAAATTTAATTAAATAAACTATTAAAAACTAGTTAAAAATTTTTAATCAATTTAACTAATTTATACTTTATTTATATAAACTATTGCAATTAATTTTATTTTTAGCTTATTTTTAGTTAATACTGTTAAAATATTATAGCAATTAAAAAAACAAAAATATTATAAAATATATAATTATATAATAATTGTTACTTGTTATACTTTTAAAAAAAACTTGTTTATTTTTAGCAATAAAAAGTATTTAGCTAAAAATTAAACAATTATATTAATTAAACAACTATTGCTAAACAATTAAAAAATTTCAAAAGAAATTATTTTTAACTGCAACTATAAGTTTATATTAAATTTTTAGCAAAATATCTAACAAGTATTAAATATAAAGCTTTTAATAATAACTTTATATTATTTACAAAAAAATAGTTTGTTTAAATATAAAAACTAAACTATAGAAATTGCAATTTATTATTACAACTTTATTAAGTTTAAATTAAACTAAGTTTAATTAGTTTTTATTTTATAATAAAACTTTAATATTATATAGTTATAAATTATACAATTTATTTTTTATAAACAATTATTTAAATTTAAATTATTAAAGCTTTTAAATATAATTACTAATATTAAAAATAATTAATATATATTTAAAAATATATAAATAGTATATAATTACTTAAAACAAAATATTAAATTAGCAATAAACTTTGTTATAATATAAACTAAAAAATATTTTAACTGTAAATACTGCATACTTAAATTTAAAGTTAAAAATAAAATATTTTTATATTTATATAATAGCTACTATTTATTTAAACAGTTTTTTCAAAAGTATTTTTAACAAAAAGCAGGTTTATAAATTGTTAAACGAAAAATCGGCGATTTAGTTTACAAATTAAATTTTTTTAAATACTACTATATTTATTTCATTATATTAATAGCTTAATTATGCTTAATATATAGCAATAATAACTTCTTTTATTGTATTATGTTTTTTTTTAAACTAGTTAAAGTTAATCAACATTTTAATAAAAACGCAGAAAATAAAAAAGTTTATAAAGTTGAAACACTGCTTTATTACTATTTAAATTGCAAAAAAAACAAATTTGATTATTTTATTAAATAAAAAAAATAAAAATATAAATATAATCAGTAATATATAAAACATTAGTTGCAATATATATTTAAACTGATTAAAAAATACTAGAAATGCTATAGACTTTTTTTATAAAAAAAAACAGCTGTATTTAAAGCAGTTAAGTTTAAAAAAAACAAAAAAAAAATAAAAGCAGTAAATAAGCTACAAAAAAAAAAAACAAAAAAAAGCAGACTATATAAGTTTACAGCTTAATAATTAATAAAATTACTAAAGCATTTTTTTATACTTAGCATTTTAATAAAAACTTCTAAAAGTTTTAAATAAAAAAGTTTATATAAAAATGATGCACTTTTTAAAATAAGCTATACTAGTTAGCACTTATAAAAAAAGTAACATTTATATATACTTATAGATTAAATAAAAACTTATAAGAACTTATAAAAACTTACAAGGACTTATGCATATAACTAAACCTTAGGTTTTAAAAATTACTGCAGGTTTTTTTTTTTATTCAATTTATATTTTACTTTTTACTACTACTTTATTTAACTACCCTTGATTGCACTTATTAAATATATATAAAAATAAATTTTAAGTTAATATTTTAAATGTTTTATTTTAATATAAAAGTTTTTTAAAAAATATTAAACTATTTATTAAAATTTTTAAAAAATAATAACTTTAAATAAAAATTTAAACTTTTTATATTTTTTAAATTATTATTATTTTTTAAAAACTAAAGTTTAGTTTTATAAAATATATTAAAAATTTATTATATAATTATAAGTTTTATTATAAAATTTAAAAATAAAAAAATTTAATAAAAATTTAAATATAAAAATTTATTTTTTATTAAAATATTTAATATATAATTTATTAATATTAAATATATTATTAATTTTAAAAATAAAAATAAATATAAATAAATTAAATATTATATTTTATTAATTATAAATAATTTTATATTTATATAAATAGTTTAATTTTATTAATTATAATTATTAATTTATTAATAAAATTTAGTTTTTTTATTAATTTAATATTATTAAGTTTTTTTTTTTAAATAATATTTAAAAATAAATTTTTTTATAAAAATTAATTATTTTTAAAAATTTATAAAAATTAATTAAATTAATAATTAATTTAAATTAATATTTAATTATTATTTTATATAATAGTTTTAAATATAATTAATAGTTTTTATATATTTTAACTTTTTAATAATATATAAAATGTTTTAATATTTTTATTTTATTATATATATAATTATATATATTATTATAATTAAATTTTTTATAATATTAATTAAAGTTTTTATAATTTAATTTATTTATTAATAATTTATATATATTTTTATATTAAATATTTTATAATTTTAATAAATATTTAAATTAAACTTTTAAATTTAATTTTATATATATAAATAATATTTTAATTTTTTATTATTTTATAAACAATTTTTTAAATAATAATTTTATAATTTTTTTATTTTAGTTAATATAATTAATAAATTTATTTAAAAAAATTATAACTTTTTTTTAATTAGTTTATTTATTTTTTTATTGTTTTTTATATTTTTATAATTTAAATTTTAATAAATATAAACTTTTAAAATATTAATTATATTTTAAAATTTTAAAAAAACATTTTAAAAATTATTTATAAGTTTTTTATAAAAGCTTTATATAATAAAAATATTATTTATATATATATAAATAAAATTTTTTTATATTATTTTATTATATATTTTAAACTATATTTTATATTTTTTATTTTATTATTAAATATTTTAATAATATTAAAATATTTTTTTTAAATAATAAATTTATTAGTTTTATAAATAATATATTTATATTTTATTATAAACTTTTTAAATTTAAAACTATTTAAAAATAATAAAATGTAAATATTAAAAATTAATTTTTATTATATTATAAAAATTTTTATAGTTTTTTTTTTTTTTAAAATAATTATAATAAAATTTTTTAATTTTTATATATATTAAAAAATTAATAGTTTTAAATATAAAAAGTTTAATAATAAAATTGTTATTATTTATAATTTTATTTTAATTTTTTAAAAATTATTAATATTTTTATTTTTAATAATAAATATAAAATTAACTTTTTTAATAAATAAATAATAATTATTTATTGTTTTAATTTTAAATATTATATATATTTTATAAACTTTTAATATTATTTTAATTATAAATAATTTTATATTTTAATATAAAGTTTTATTTAAAATAATTTTTTATATTAATAATATTGCTTTTATTATTATTTTTAATATTTGTTTTATATTTTTTAAATATTTTTAAATTTTTATATTTATTTTTTTATTTTAAAATTAAGTTTTATTAATAAAAAGTTTTATAAAACTAAAATATTAAATTTTAACATTATATATAATTATAAATAAAATATATATAATTATAACTTTATAAATTATTTTAATTAAAAAACTATATATTATATTAATAAAGCTTTTTATATATTTAATTATATTTAATATAATTATTTTTTATTTTTTTATATATTAATAAAATATTAGTTTTTTTAATTGTTTAATTTTATAATTAAAACTTAAAAACTTTATTATAAGTGCTTTTTTTATATTTTTAATTTAAAAAAAATAAATAAGCTTAGTTTTTTTTAGTTTAAATTTTACTTTTATATTTTATTTTTATTTAAAAATTTATACTATATTATAACTTGTTATAATAATAATATTAAATAAATAGTTATTAATATTTATTATTTTTAAATTGTTAATATAATTGTATTTTTTTTAATATTTATTAAAAACAGTTTAATTATATATATATAAAAAAAATTTAAAATTTTTAAAATTTTTAAAAAAATTTATACTTTAAAAAAAAAGCTTTATTATATAATTTTTTAGTTTTATTTTAATAGTTTTTTTATATAAAAAACAATAAATAAAATTAATTATTAAAATTAGCTATTTTTGTTATTTTAAATATAATAATAATATTTTAATTAATATTATATTAAAAACTTTTTAAATATTTATTATTATTAATATAACTATTATATTATTTTTAAAAATATATTTTATATTATATATTATATATATTAAAAAGTTTATTATAAATTATTTTTAAAAAGTATTTATTTATAACAAATTAAAAACTTTATATATAAAAACTGTTTATATTATTTTTTTAACAAAAAACTTTTTAAAACTTTTTTTTAAATATAATAATAGCAATATTAATTATTAAAACTTTATATTAATATAAATCTTTTTGTTTAATTTTTTAAAAATAACAACTTTAGCAGTTTTATAAATTATTAAAAAATAGTTTATTTTAAAATAACTTTTAAATAATTATTAAATATATTTTTTAATATATTTTTATATTAATTTAAAAAATTTAATTAAATATAAATTAATATTTAAAATTATAATTTTAAATTTAATTGTAATAGCTTTTACTTTTTTTATTAAAATATAATAGTTTTAAAATAAATATATTTTTAAAACTATATTTTTTTTTATTAAGTTATAATTTAAATTGTTTTTTATTAAAAAATATTTTAATAAAATATTATATAATATTTATATTTTGTTTATAATATTTTTTATTATTTTTTTATTAATATTTAATAAAAATAACTTTAAATTAAATTAAAATTTATATTAATTTATAATTTTATATATATTAATATTATTTTTAACTAAGTTTATAACTTTTTATTAATATTATTTTTTAGTTTATTATATTATTGTTTTAAAAATATCTTTTTTATTTTAATAAAAAAAACTAAAAGCTTTTTAAATATTTTTAAACATTTATAACATTTTAATATAAATATTGTTTTATATAATATTATAATTTATATTTCTTTTTTTTTATTTATTACAAATAATATATTATTTAATAAGTTAATTATTTTTTAAACTAATATATTTAAGCTATTAAATAAAAAAGTTTTGTTAAATAATAAAAAAACTAAAGCATTTATTGCTACTATTTTTTTATAAGCTTTTTTTTATAAATAAAACATTGTTAATTTAAACTAGTTAAAAAAATATTTTCTTTTATAAAAATAATTATTAATATTATAGCATAATTTATTTTATAATATAATATATTGTAAACTTTTATTATAACAAATAAAATATTGAAAAAAATAATATTAAATATATTATTATTTTTATAAATTAATATATTTATTTTATTTATAAATATAAAGTTATAAATATTTATTTATTTTAAAATATTTTTATTTTTATTAAAATCATTTAATATTTTAAATTATTTAATTATATTTTTAATATTTATATTTTTATTTATTATATATTTAAATAATAAATTATATTTTATAAAAATATAAATTATAATATTAAACTATATAAACTTTTTTAATTATTAATATATATTTATTATTATAATATTATTAATTAATATTTATGTTATATTTTTAATAAATTTAAGTTATATTTATTTTATATATAAAAACAGTGTTTTTTATATATATATTATTGTTTAAAAACGTTTAGTTTTTTTTTTAACTATTTATAAATATATATAATATATAATATAAATAATTAACTAGTTTATTTTTTTTATTATATTTATATTAAAGTTTTTAAATAAAAGCTATATTAATATTTTATAAATAATATAGTTATAAAAATGTATTAATTATATTAGTTAATTTAATATAATTTGTTTATATAATTTTAAAAGCAGCAAATTTTTTATACTTTTAATAATGTTTAAAGCGTTTATTAATTTGCTGTTTTTATAGCTATAACTTTATTATAAATATAAGTAATAAAAACCTCTAAAGGTTTTAAATAAAAAAGCTTGTATAAAAGTGACACATTTTCTAAAGTGGGCTATATTAATTAACACCTATGGAAAAAGTAGCACTTATATCCATTTAAAAATTAAATAAAAACTTATAAAGATTTAAAAAGACTTACAAAGATCTATATATACAACTAGATTTTAAGTTTTTAAAATTGCTATAAAACTTTTGCTTCATTGAATTTATAACTTATTTTTTATTATTTTATTTAATTATTTTTAATTGTATTTATTAAATTAATACTTTTTATATTTTTATTATAAAGTTAAATTAAAGTATTACTATATTATTATTTTTTAAAATTTTTAAAATTAAAAAAACTTTTTTTTATTAATAACAATATATATATATATATTTATATTAAATTGTTATAACTAATTTAAATAAAGCAAATATTAATATTATAAAAATATTTAATATTTTAATAGTTTAGTTTTTTTGCATTATTTTTACTTAATATTATTTTATTTTATATTTTTGTTAAATTTTGCAAATAGTTTAATATATTAATATAAAAAACAAATTTAATAATATTTTTTTACATTTTAAAAAATAACAATATATTTAATTATAAAAGCATGTTTTATTATAATAATATTTATTATTTTTATAAATGTTTATAAATTTTTTTTATTAAAATATATATATTAGTTTTTTAATAAATTATAAAAAAAAAACAATTGTTAAAATATATTTAATAATTTAATTAAAAATATATATATTTTAAAAAAAGTTTATTTAAAATATAAAGTATTTTTTTATTTAATTTATTATTTAAAAATATATATATTTTAATTAATAATTATATAAATATTTTTATTATTTATAGTTTATTTTATATTATTTTTATTATATTAATTAAAATTAAAAAAAAAATAATAAAAAAAAAGTTATTTTTTTTAAATATTTATTAAATAAAACGCTAAATTTACAATTTAATAATTTATATTTTAATTTAATTAATTGATTTATATAAATTTAATTTAAGTTTATTTATTTGTTAAAAACTTTTAATATTAATATAATTGTTATTATTTTAATTAAATTTAAATTTAATAAATTTATTATTAATTATATATATAATATTATATAGTTATAAACTTTTAATTATATATTGTTTTAATAAAATATAAAAATAATAAAATAAATAATAAATTATTTAAAAATAATGTTAATTAATTAGTAAATAATGTTAAAAAAGCAAAAAAAGTTAAATAATAATATAATAAAAAAACTTAATAAATTTTTTAATTTTTAAAAAAAAGTATATAGTTTAACTATTAAAACTAATTTTGTTATAAAAACAAATTAAAAAGTTTATATTAAATATTTTAATATATTTATACTATTATTTAATTTTTTTTTTTTTTTATATTTTTGTTTTTTTTTATTTATTAATAACTTTTTTTATAACTAAATATTTAAACTATTTTAAAATTTTAATATATTTATATTTTAACTTAATATTAATTTTATATTAACATTTATATTTATATTAAAGTTTATATTTTTATTTATATTTAAATTAAAATTTATTTTTGTTTTTATATTTGTTTTTATATTTATTTTTATTAAAAAGTAGCTGTTTTTTTTTAAAAGTATTAATATTAAAAAAAACTTTTTTAGCAATTTTAATAATAATAACAATAATTTTATTTTAAAATATAAATATAACTTTTAATATATTATTTTTAAAATAAATTTAAATTTTATTAAAAATAATATATATAAAATTAAATATAATAATATTAATATATTTAATTTTAAATAAATAAACTTTAATAATTAAAAAATAATTGTTAATAAAAAAAATATTATTTATATAAATATTTATTTTTTAATAAATTATATTAACGTTTTAATAAAAAATTTAATATTATTAAATATTAATTAAATATTATTAATGTTTAATTATTTATTAATTAAATTAATATAGTTTTAATAAAATAATAAAATTAACTTTAATAAAATATTAAAAAAACTAAAAAATCGTTTTAAAATTTATTTTAATTAAATTATTTAAAAATTTTTAAATAGCTTTTTTTATTTATATAATATTATTAAAACTTAAAATATATTATTTTAATTTATTTAATATAAATTAAAATATATATAAACTAATAAAACTTTTATATAAAATAACTTTAATTAATAAAATGTTATAAAAAATATTTATAATTAATAAAACAAAGTTATTATAAATTATATTTGTTTTTTTTTAAATTTAAAAATATATTAAAAAAATATATATAAAAAATTAAAAAAATTTATTATAACTTTAAATAAAAAGTCATAAAATAATATTTTAATATAATGTTTAAAATAAAATATTTTTTTAATATAATTATTTAAAAGCTAATATAAATTTTAAAACTTTTATATAATAAGTTTAATTATTAATTTAATTATTATAATTATAAATAACAATAATGTTTTAATACTAAATTTTGTTATTAATATAATTAAAATAATAATTATAACAATAATTAAAACTATAGTTATAATTACTATTATTAAAACAAAAACTATAATTATAGTTATAATAGTTATTATTTATAAAAAAAAACTACAACTATAATTATAATTGTAATAATAATTGTAAATAAAAATAATGTTATAAAAAAAAAACATTATAATAAAAAAAAAAAAAACTATATATATTTTTTAAAAAAAAATATTAAAAAAAAGTTAAAAAAATAATTTTTATTTTTAACATTTAAAAATAATAATTAATTTTTTTTTTATATTTTAAACTTTAATTATATATGTTATAAATATTATAACTAATATAAATTTAATAATATTTTTAAATTATATTTAAAAAAGTATAAAAAAAAGTATTAATTAAAAAAAATTTCAATTTTGTTTTTTATAAACTTTTTATATTAAATATATAACTGTTATATTATAAAAATATTTTTATATAATATATTATTTTAATATTTTAAAAAATATTAATTTATAAAAAATAATATTATTTATAAGTTTAAAAATATTTTAAATTTATTTTTAATTTTAAAAACTTTTAATAAAAAATTAATTATTATAATAATTATTTTTAATTTTTTTATGTATATTAAATTTATTAAAATTATTAAAGCAAATATTTTTATTATTAAAATGTTTAATTTTTAATATTATAATTAAACTTTATATTTAAATTATATATATTTATATATTAATATATATATAAAATTTATTAATATAAATATATAAATTTATATTAATTTTAATATAAACAATATTATA
>MU378409.1:0-29987 GCA_022495175.1 Hypoxylon argillaceum | reverse complement strand
GTGGAGAGACTTCCGCAGAAGCCTCTTTTCAGGCTCCCTTATTAGGTAAGCTCACCTAGGTGGATCTTATGACCCGACCCTTTGGGCTCGCCCCATTAGACCCACTTATACCGTCACACTTTGTTTTTGGAAATCGCATTTAGATAGTGTTATGTCACGGAACAGAACTGCAGCACTGTAGCACTGCTTATACTATGACACCCTAGCTTCTGGCACAACTCATTCCCAGAAGCTACCTAATATTGGAAAACTAAGAGCTTTTCTGTAAACTGGTACTATTATGAGAATATGACGATGAGAAACAGATCTGGGGTTTTGCGCTAGGTAGATTTCGGTCAAGCTTGACTTGTCACCTGGGTATACCTGTAACCTAGATCCTAAGGGCAGAATGTCATGAACGGAGCCATCTGGTCTAGCCTCTGTAGGTATCTTGGATAACTCCTCCAGGACCTCCTTTTTCTCGTAGAGTCTCTTGTAAGAATGCACCTCTCTATCCCTGTAGGCGAACTACCGCATGTTGTGCTCGGCATGCACGGGACTACCTCATTGCATGTGCGCAGTATGCAAGGATGACGATATCAGTCGATCCTCAACGTCGTAAGGCAACACACATAGCCCCGTCTTTGTTGCACATTGCTATGCAATTAGCGGTCAGTGGGTGTGCTATAATAGCTACTGACATTGGCTCACGCGGGCATCTCGTGTTAGTGAGTATTTGAACCTCGAAGGAAGAGGCTTAAGATGAAGGATTGCGGCTCCTAGTACTTGCTGTGTCTGCCTGCTCTGATGACATGCACAAGGCAGGGCTGCTTTATTCTGGGTACCACGGGTATGGAACTCGCCTAGAGCCTATGTAGATACCTAGCGTACCGCCGCGGAGAAAGAAGTTTGCCAAGAGATGAAAGAGAACACAAGGACCTGTCTTCCACATAGAACCAAAGAGATCGCGCGGCTTAGAAGTGCGAGTAACGGTAGTGGTCGAGATTGGCACACAGGGGAGGACGTTAGTGCATACAGTAGAATAGATGATTGGTCTAATTTCGTCTATCTGCACTAAATCGGGCGCCTTGGCGACCTTACAGCATGCCGTTCCTGGGATTAGACTGGGATGTCTGACTCTACCCGGTGGCTTGAGAAAGGAAGGCAGGTGAAGATCTGCAGGCTGAACTTTACTTGTCGATGTTACCAAGCATCCTTACGCATAGGCTTGTTCGGTGCTCACTGCTCAGACTACTTATGCACACACTCATTATTATTGATCTGGACCCTACACTAGCAGATCGATTGGATGAGGTTACGACGTATCGAACATTGTGGACTGTCGATACATGAATGAATATCCTGATAAATGAATAGCCTTACAGTTAGGCGTAGCGCTATTTCCTATGCGTACGGAATACACATAGGATAGGTAGGCAAGACGTTGCAAACGCCAAGGCATATTATTACAAAGGTAGATACTAAGTCTATATAGGTAGGTACTTACTATTCTGATATCGTTACCGAGAAGATATGCGCACGTGTGTAGTAGACCACCTGCCTAGGCGCACTACTACCCTGGGTCCTAAAATCTTGAGGTGGGGGTTGCAACTTGATATATAGAATGCAAGACAACGGGCCTGGCAGGGTTGCGTAAATAAGTACCTAACAGGCGTCTGCTCAACAATTGAGACATAACGCATAGGCATGTTTCTGCGCTGTTATGCCTAGGACTTCTGACATTGCTCAAGACTATATAGATACGAGCTTTTATGGCCACCTACACAGGGCTCGCGGCCATACCTTATTTAGACAGTCATCATTTAGAAACCTCTTTTACACACTGCAACTGAGCACCTAATTCAAACAACAACTCGACGACATACGACACCACCACGTGAACAATACTCACGTATTTATTCGCCATCCCATCTCCGTCCCAAGACTCGGCAATGACGTGCAACGGCTGCGACGCACTACCGCCCCCGTACGCCTTCCGGCTAGCGCTCGAGGGGCGCGACGGCTGCGCGGGCTCGCACAACAAAGCTCTCTGTGCCTCCTGCAACCGGGAGAGCGAATCACAAGACGGCAAGAAACCGGCATCCAAGAGCGCCGGGAAGCGGGCGACGAAGCATAAATGGGTATCCTGGGAATTGCAGCTGAACGGCGAATTGGTCGTGCGGACGTGAGCACAATCGTCCGCCACCTCAGTCTGTCTGTCTGGTGCGGTGCGAGTCTGCGCTGCGGGCTTGTTGTTCTACGTATATGGAGAATGCAGTGGTGCCTTGGAATGAAATTCTCGTCCGCTTTCAGCCGGGTCTTATAATGAGCTCTATCTCAATTGAACGGATATCCGAGATACTCGAAGGATGGAAGGGCCCAACTTTCGAGATAATAAGGCCTCTCCATAGGTGGGTCGTGCTACCGAGTTATCTTATAAAACGGTACTGACACGGAGAGTAGTATGAGAATTATAGCTAACTCTACTACGGCGGGCATGAATAATCGATTCATAACGACTAGGAAACAAGTTAGCCTAATCCAATGATCCATTATGAGTTCGGCACGCGCAGACCTACCGGTCAAGTAGCAGGATTATGAGGGCGGAGGGGGATCAACACAGAGAGCGCTAAGCTTGAGAGCTGTCAAGAGTGCTGTGAAAGAGGCGCGATCTATAGGTCTCGGTGCGGAGGATGTTATACATGCAAGCGAGATCACGTACATCACGGAGAAGCGGGTTTATCGAATTTCATAGAATAGGTAGTGTCAGTATTGTTTTATGAGAGTGAGTCGCGTAGCTTATCCCCCAAGCTGCCTGCGTTGCGGTTCAAGTAGCAAACCGCGTCATAGGTAGTCTAACTAGAGATAGATCTATCGCAGGCGACTCTGGCCTACTCGCCATAAAGGCGGCCTTTGTCTTTGATATTTAAGTGCTTCCCCTCTGCGCAGCCTGGGAATCAACGATGGCAGTGCTGACTGGCCCCAAGTCCGTAAGCTGAATAACTTGCTCGGCAGGCTTCCAACCTTGAGCCGTGGGGAATTTCTCCTCTAGTAGCCAAACCCTAGTGCGGTCCTTTGGCGCGCGAAGCGTGCTTATGTCCTGCTCGCTGGTCTGTAGACTGACGTATGTGTCGCGCATAAGTAACATGAGGAGCGCGGCCTCGCCTTGCGCAACGCCTAACTCTTCTGCCGTCAGCAGTGGCTTCGAGGTGGCGTCGAGGCGGTTGCGAGTCTTGGCCATCGAGTCGACCGTCACGTAGTTGGTCTTGCTGTCCGCGAGGAACTGTGTCACGCGCGCTGTGTCGATGGTGTTGCTATCGCCCGAGCTGGCGTCCTTGCGCGTCAAGGAGGCGGGGTGCTCGCCACCCGGTGTGCTATTCAGATCGGCGAGGTTGAGGGCGGTCAAGCCAAGATTCTTAAGGGCACCGGAGGCTGGCAAAATCCCAAAGTTAGAGTCCCAGTTCGTCGATTCGAAAATGGCGTTGCCGATGTCCTGGGCTGTTATGTTACGGCCATTGTGTGGACTAAATATGTATTTGGTTAGTTCAAGTCCGTATGTAGTACAAAGCGCCAGGAGGAAAAGTGAGTATACAGATATCCATGGTTCGCCAAAGTGTTTAGCATCGGGCATGGACTCCTAGAGTCCGTGCTCTTGGGCTTGACGTATGGTTTGATGGCAGCCTGAGAGACAATGGGACTGGCAACACATGCTGTTGCCAGCGCGAGAAGGGCAAGAAACTTCATTTTGAGTTACTGTCGATAGACCGGACAATTGCAAGCTGTGGCGTGCGTGAGCGCACAAATAAGGAGGCGAGACGGTGTCAACAACACTGAGGGGATTCCGGCCGAGTAGCCATTGTTTCGCGTTCCTTCATCGCGAATATATACTCAAGCACACAGCGCCCATCGATACTCCCGGCGCAACCTAGCTGTAGGTCAATGCTGTACGAGGTCTTACGGAATATGCGTTTATCCTTTTACGTGGTTTAGCAAACTTGCACTGCAACCGATCGCCTCGGTTGGTAATCATTACGATGTTATTGGGCCGTATATTACCATGCTCTGCACCGTAAATCTGGAGCCTGTCGATCTCAAGAGTCGAATGCAGAGGAATGATAAGGGCATGCACAGAGGGTGAGCTGGGTAAAGTCACAAGTAGTGGAAGCCATAACAAATGTATTTAGCCAAATTGGATGGCTACGAATGTACCTGTTGGTACGGGGTTATCTCTTATTCCTGTGAGTTCCCGCTTGCACTACCCGGACGCCACCCGCTGTGAGACTTTAGCCACGTCGATGTGAGGGCCGTGGAACGTAGTGCGGCTTTCCCGGTCAAGACCGGAGCGGTTGATTGCGACTTGATTGCGGTGCGTAGCCAGTAGTGGGCATGCACTTCAATATAAGGCCACCATGTCAATGATGGAGTCGGTGTCCTAAAAATGGACAATTTGCCGTCAGTCAATTGGCTACCGTTGACCTTATAATGATAAGAGCACGCAGGTAATAAACACAATTCCAAATCATCAACGACTTACGTTAAGCCGCAACGACCCTTGAGGCAGAAGCGACCATTGCCCTCCATATGTGGTTGGTGATGTAGTGGGGGGGATGTCGTCTTCCCCCTACACATTGATTTACTATGGACAGAATCGAGACACCTAGGACTGTTGCGACGCGCGAGACAATATTGCGCAGAAGTTGATCATGGCACTAGGAGTCGGTTTCTGCATGTCAATGGGCGCGGAGAGGTTTCTCCGAATGGCTGCCGACATACTGCCGATTTAGCTCAACTCCTTGATGAGCTTCCGCACGAGCTTCTTCTGCTGCTCGACGCTGAGCTTATCGTCGTCCGTCTCCTTCACTGCGCGACCGACTATGAGGACGGTCTTGACGCTCTCGCTGTTGACCCACAGCTTGCCGTTTCTACCCACAGCCGTCTCGAAAGCCAGGCCGGCTGATCCAAGTTCTTCCAGCACAGCTACCTTCCCCTCCTCAACGGATTTTCTCATTAATAACCGTCGAGCCATGCCGAGAGATATGTCATAAAGCATACCTCCAACCAGGGGACCTAGGCCATCCGCTTTTCCCGTGGTGGGGGAGACACATTCTAGCTCAGGGTCCATATGACGGTTGGCCAGACACACTCTCGCATATACGAGGGCGCCGTGGGTGAGCTGCGGCCTGGTCTTCTTGGTGGCCATCTCAAAAGCCAACTGCGGGAGGATGGCGTTGGGATTGTAGTCAGTGATGGTAACAAAGTAGTAGTCTGGCCCAGGGCGCTGGACGGTGCAGATGACTAAATCGCCAACAGCCGGTATATACTTGGGAAGTAAGTCAACAACACTGATTCATTGTGGGACAAGGAGGTTCTGGGGGTGTTGGGGGCCTCACTCTTCCGCCGTTATACTCAACCCATATGGAATTCTTCTTACGATCCGTGACAAGCTCACCAGCAACAGTTGGTATCAGCTCACTCGGAGGCACATGACGCAAACCGGGGCCAAGCTTCAATGCGCGTTTAGGATGGGATGGAATGAGAGATGCGGGTATTTCGTCTCCCGGCAGAACGAAAACACGGTCAGTCTGGACTGCCATTCTCGACAACGGCGTTACAAGCAGCCTGAGTAGGGATGTTGCTGCGGGTGTGGGAATGAGTGTGGTTCCGCTGGAATCGGAACAATAGCCAGCGCAGCAGCAGCAGACAGAACCAACGCGCCCGAATTGGTCCCGAGTTGGTTACTAAATTTTAATGGGTCTAGCTCCCTTATCATTGATTAACGATAACAAGATACGAGATAGGGAACATCTGTGGCTGATCTTTTTTTTTCAATGGTTCTTGGAGGGGCATTTGTGGCTAAAATGTCTGCCAGTCGCATTGGACTCTGCTGCGCTTTGCCCTTTTTTTTTTTTTTCCAGTTGCCAAAATTTAAGACAGGCAAATGAACCAACCGCCTTACCTATCACATCACATCCCGTCCCGCTAAATCCAATCCCGATACTGCCAACACGCTTCTCCGTATTTCCCGACACAGCATCGATTAAACGTCGCACAATACACTTGAAGCATGGCTGAGAAAGGAGCTGGCGTTGCGCCAGGCGATCGTTGCGCCATTGGTATTTCTTTCGGCAATTCGTACAGCTCTATTGCATGCACTATCGACGACAGCCCTGTGGTTATTGCGAACGAAGATGGAGGTTAGATTCACCTATGGCACCTTGACAAATTTCCCCTCCACTCTTGCTAACCTGACACTTCGATCATTAGATCGTCAGATCCCTACTCTCTTATCTTACGTCGACGGAGAAGAGTACACGGGAAACCAAGCCAAGGCTCTCCTGATCCGGAACCCCAAGAACACAGTTGTTGCTTTCAAGGATTTCCTAGGGCAGGAGTATGTTTTCTCTCTCACTATTCAATCTAGTTGTTGATTAACATGGAGAATAGCTTCAAGTCGATTGACCCTACTCATTGCCATGCTGCCTCTCACCCCGAAGATAAGAACGGAGCCATCTCCTTCACAATCCAAGACAAGGCCGAAGGAGAACCCTCGATTGTCCCTGTTTCGGAGATTTCTGCACGCTATCTGCGACGGCTTGTGCAATCCGCATCCGACTATATCGGAAAGGTGGTTACTTCGGCTGTCATAGCCGTGCCTACGAACTTTGGCGAGAAGCAGAGAGAGGCCTTGACCAAGGCTGCACAGAAGGCTGATCTCGAGGTTCTGCAGCTCATTAACGAGCCTATTGCCTCGGTTCTCGCTTACGATGCGAGGCCCGAAGCCACAGTGGAGGACAAGATCATCGTAGTGGCCGACCTTGGTGGCACTCGCTCTGATGTGGCCGTGGTTGCCTCAAGAGGAGGAGTCTACACCCTCCTTGCGACCGCCCACGACTACGAATTTGCGGGTGCGCAGTTGGACAAGGTCCTCATGGACCACTTCGCCAAGGAATTCATGAAGAAGCACGCCAACGTTGACCCACGCGAGAATGCTAGGAGCTTGGCTAAGCTCAAGGCTGAATCCGAGGCTACCAAGAAAGCCCTTAGTATAGGCACAAACGCCAACTTCAGCGTCGAGAGCCTGGCGGAGGGTATCGACTTCCAGATGACCATCAACAGGTTACGGTACGAGACCATCGCACGCAAGGTCTTCGAGGGTTTCAACAGACTGGTTGAGGGCGTTATTAAGAAGGCTGGGTTGGATGTCCTTGACATCGACGAGGTTATACTCTCTGGTGGTACATCACATACCCCCAGAATCGCCTCTAACCTACGATCCATTTTCCCCACAACCACGACCATTCTTGCCCCGTCCACAAGCCCTACTGCGCTGAACCCTTCAGAGCTGCAGGCTCGTGGTGCTGCCCTGCAAGCATCTTTAATCCAAGAATACGAGTTCGAAGACATTGAGCAGTCGACTCACCCCGCCGTTACCACCGTCAAGCACATCTCTAATGCCATTGGCGTCATCACATTATCCGATGACGGAGAGACATTCACCCCCGTCATCGCCCCCGAGACGGCCGTCCCCGCACGCCGAACCGTCCACGTCGACGCACCCAAAGAAGGCGGTAGTGTGCTCATCAAGGTGGTCGAGGGTGGCACCCACATCAAGGTGACCAAGCCGGAGCCCAAGCCCAAAGAGAATGGTACCAACGGTGACGAGGACGACGACAGCGACTTCGACTCGGAAGAGGAGGAAGAAGAGCACAGGGAAAAGGTCTGGAAGATTGGCAGTGCCCTCGCCGAGGCCGCCGTCAAAGACGTGAAGAAGGGCGGCAAGGTTGAGGTCACCATCACCGTCGGTAACGATTTGAGCCTCATCATCACGGCGAGGGAAGTCGGCGGCAAAGGCGGCGTGAGAGGAACGTTGAAGGCTCCTTGAAGAGAACGACGTTTGGTAGGCGGAGCGAACTAGACTATCTTACCTATCCTATAGCATTACTATGGTACATGAACTGGGGGTAGCCAGCGAGACATCCTTTAGAATATGGATAGCATTGAGATGTGGTAACGGGATTGGAATCATGGTCGGGGCACTTTAAAATATAGAGTATCTGGCAGAGTCAGGCCTCAAGGACAGGAGGATTTATAGAGCATGAACTAAGCCAATCCTATTTATTATACGCCATGATTACAACGACCTACGCATACTGGGCCAGCATAGGACAAATATATAAATCCTATTTACACAAGTATAACAAGAACTAAGACTTATTAACAGAACTTCAATTCATGACATGTGGAGCAAGTTTAAATATATAGAGTATAAACTACGTGGGGAATTCAAGTTGTCTCTTGCTTTGCGCAACAGCCCTATCGCCGCGCTTGTTGTTACATACTAGTACATAGAAAATCAGCATATATGTCGAGTGAATCCTTGCCGCCCAACCATTAACGCTTCCATGGCCTTTATGCTCGTCATGCGCCATGACTATGTGCTAGGGCCTATGTTCTATATCCATGTTTCCCCAACGCCGTAACACCCTACCATGCCATGCTATATCCGTTGTATGCTATGTAACCGTCCCCGGGAGTTTCCATGCGATAAGATCGTCCCTCAGCTCATATTCATCGATCTCCCTTGGTCTCCGGAATCCACCCCCTTTTAGACCGTTGCCTCTCTCGCTGCTACTCCCTGTGCTGCCAAGCGTTGGCGCGAGACTGGTTAGGCTCTCACTGCGACTGTGTAGACCGGGAGACGGGCTTTCGTCGAAGAGCGATACGCCGCTGTCTTCCCTGGTCATCGTGAGTGGTGAATGCCGGCCACCGTGTCCGCCGAAACGTTGTCGATGAGACGACGGTGGGCTGCGCTTCAATTGTTGCAGAGACAATGACTGTAGGCCATAATCGCTATCGCCACGGCCAGTCACTGTAGCGCCAGACCTGTCGCTCGCACCGCTGTTTTCCCGCATGTGCGCTTGCATACGCTGAATATCGCTTGCACGAAGGGTGCCGTCAGGCGCATCGTCACTACTTGTGCTTGGGGTCCCGCTGCCGCTGCTACTGGTCCTATCGCGACTCAGCGATTTGGCGTGTGATGACATGCTTGATGGTTTGCTTATGCCGTCGCGCCAGCCACTGCCGCCGGCGAAGATATCCTCGATACACTCGTCGGCGTGTAGTTCTCCAGGGTGGCAATCCCAGCTCGCGGCCAGCGCACGGCGGTACATGTCCTGGGCCTCGGCGGTATCGCGGGACTTGTTGAGATTTTGCAGGGCGCCGCCTGGTTTCCCCGCTTCTTCTGCATCGATTTGCTCGTTTGCGCCACTGATGATACTCGAGATTCCACCCATGAACATGGTAGCCGACTTCAAGGGCGGTGCCACATAATTGCGTTCCCCGTCCGCTTGTACCATTAGGATACCAATCTTCAAGGTACTATTAATCTTGCTATCTTGCATGAGGTACCGTCGCACAATGCCCTCTTCGGCCTCCTCGTCCACCACATCGTTTTCTTCGGGGTGTTGCACCACGGTGCTGCCTGGTGATTGGGGGGAGGCGGCTGACCGTTCAGCCTCGCTAGCTGATCGACCAGCACTGAGTTTCTGGTGTGGGACGTACTGACTCGTCAATCTGTCTCGCATATGTTCCAGGCCTCCTGCGAATCGCGACGCAGTGCTTCGGCGGGGAAAAGTCTCGCTCTCCTCGACATATTCACTCAGGTTTAGCCGTACACTGCCCAGCGATATCTTTTCGTCGCGGCCCCCGGATCCTAGGGGGAATTCCTGCACAACTTCGAACTCGATAGGGCACTCGGTCAGGTTGTTGGCACGGTCGATGGAGATTCGTAGCGGTATGGTTTTTGAGTAGTTGTATGTGACGCGATGATTGATCTTGTCGACGGAGCATTTGGCCGTACGGCCGCGGTGCTCGCTATGTATGCCATTAGGAAGATGCCATTTCACATAAGACGTGCCGGCAACCAGAGGGACGTTGCTCAGGTCGTAGATCCAGAGATGTAATTCAAACTTGGGCTGTATGCGACATGTTCTTCGATTAGCGACGACGAGATACGGCAGGGGGGAAATGGGGCGGTGGGCGTTGGCGCATTACCTTTCGAGCCTTATTCACTATTGGGAAAGTACGCATATTAGCTTACGTCTGCAACCGACGTCGTGCATAGCAGAGTAAACGAGGACAGCAGAAGGCAATAAAGAGAGAAGATGTCATGTTCATCGCGACAACAGCGTAAGTCTTGCACCCGACAAGAGGGGAGAATAGGACAACGCAAATAGCCAGGAAGCTAGACAAAGGTAGCAGCGGGCGCAAGCAATTAAAAAAGACAAGATCCCGACAAAGCCGGGCCGCAAGACGATGGGATACCGGCCGCGCCAACAGCGTTGGTCCGGATGTGCCGGGGATAAAAGATGCGCTATAGAATGCGGCTCTTCAGACAGACAGACAGACAACGGAGCCACAGCAGCTGCAACAGCGAGGCACTTGAAGTGTTCAATGGAGCAAATAGACCAGGGAAGGAGAGAAGCCGGAAGAGGAGAGGGGGCGGGATGGAATAAGTCAAGGAGCTGTTTGGGGCTTACATACTCAAGGACGCCATGGTAGGACAGGGCCAGCATTACCGTGTGAATGCGTCAACCGTCTTATGATAGTATGCGTAGATGCTATAGCCGCATTCAACCAGACCGGGCCCAGCGACAGGAGAAGCGCACATGCCAGCTAGCGGATGCGGGAGAGGACACGATCGCACCGACCTGCAGTCATGATTTGATTTGAGGCTGATAAGTGATAAACTACTGTACGTATGCGTAGAGCACACCTGTGCGTAAAGCGACACGACTGGCTGAAATCGGAATCGCAAGGATGCCGGAAAGGGCCGGCAGTGGGAATGGGAATGGAAATGGGGAATGGAAATGGGGGGGAAGGGGGCGAAGCCGAGCGAGCCAGCGCGCCGTCAGCGAGGTCTGGATGTTTCTGTGTGGGTGGGCTGGGTATGCAAGTATTTCATACGGTATCAAAGATGCAGCGCTTATTGCTATGTAGATAAGCAGCTAAGTAGGTAAGTCGACAGATGTTAAGAAAGATAAATTCCACTACAAACGAAACAAGAGAGTGCTCATTGAGAGAGAGAGAGAGAGAGAGAAATATGATAGGTGATGTATGGTGGTTTGGGTAGGTATGGAATTCTGGAAATTAGAGACTGCCTAAGAAAGCGGTATTCTTCTGTAGGTACTGCAGACGTCATGAGAGTTCGTAGATCGTATTTTAATTGAACTTATTTTGGGAATACAGTGCTTTATCCTGTACAGCGCGTATTAGATACGAGCCAAACGTCAAACTACAGGTGGGTGCGCATAGGGGAGTTTTAGCGGATTTACTTAGGGCCGATGAGACATCTAGCCTCAGTGGGCACTAACCCACCCAAATTCAGCTAGATGCCAGCAGGTATTTATCTATTGAATTATGGTTTAGACGTCAAATCTCCCTCGACCAAGCATCGACCAATGAATTGGTGCCTAGACTTACTCTCACTAATGGACATATCTAATCACCACTTTTTATGATCGGTGCTCGATATTGCGACGGACACGCCTAAAGCCATCACTGTGAAGACGAACTGAGTTTCTTTTGAAGAAACATTTCCATGCATTAAACTAGACCAATTGCTATCCAGTATTTTGAACCGAGATAATAGCATGCATGCGAATAGTCTACATGCATTCTCCTTGACACAAGAAGCTAAATATAGTTCAGGCCTTTTTTCTATATCGAAGCGCCTGAACCATATATTTGTGTAACACCTTGTTGTGGATGAAGAGCGAAGATGCCCCCGAAGAAAGTATCACAGGAGAAGGGCGGGAAGCCCCCAAGACCGCAAAATTTGTCTGCCGCCCCATCACGGACACCCTCAACCGGCTCTGGGCAGTTAAACAAGCGGAAAGAAGGGCCCCAAGGCAATAATCCAAGCTCACATCCACGAGCTGCCAAGCGGACCAAGATGTACGAGTCCCGAAGTATAGCGGTGCAAAGCCCGCATGCCGCCCAGCGCGACGGCGAGCTTGATGTGCAGTCCTTCGTCAACTCCATGGCGTTTGAGATCAATGCGTTGGACGAGAGCATGCGTCGATCTCGGACGTCGGGCGCGAGTCGGGCCTTTCAGCGCGTACCTTTTACCATGAGACGCAGAACAGCCGCTCACAACTACAAGAGGATACCAAAGCGTCTTCATAGGCGGGCCAGGCGGGAGATGGCCGAAGACAATACGCCCACCGTCAACTCGAGGACGAGAAAGCCGAAGACGTCTAGGGCGAAGTTACGTGCCGAGACGGCGCGGAAGCTGGGTATCCTGGCCAGGCGGAAACAGCTGCTCAAGGCCAACAAGGGTGTTGGGCCTGATACTGATGCTATCGCGACACGCGCCGCCAGACCCAAGATACGGAGGAACGAACCCAATGCGCTCCCCGTCACTGCGCTGAGATATAGAAAACGACAGTTAAACAAAGCCTGGTTGCCCACTCATATGTGGCATGCCAAACGAGCCAGGATGACACCCCCTCTAGAGCCTCTATGGGGGTTCTCAATACCTCTCACCCCCACGCAGAAGAATTATCGGCCAACTCATCGGGTCCAGTGGGAGAAGGGCGCCATGGCTTGGGATATGAGCTACATGAGTACGATCGGTCTATTTGGAAGAGAGAACATCATTCAGAATATTCTCAAGAATGTCGGGCTTACGCAAGAATCATTATGGGACGAGAAAGGAATACGCTGGAGGGCTGGTGCGGTACATTGGACAGGAAACCTAAGCAGGAAGGTCAAGAATGCAGTTCATTTTATCGGCCCGGCGACTATCATCTGGGATCCCCCGGGGGTCCTTGAGACTCCAGCACCAGGCACGCCTTCAAGGCAGCTTTTCATCCGCCTTCACCCATCCGCCTTCTCCGAAACGTTCGCTGAACTACTACGGCTCATTCCAGCATATAAACCCCGGCCGTACTTACAAGACCTGCGGCATGAAATTGGAAGCATAGATCTTACTGGACCTGATGCAACCGAGGCTTTACTTGGCGTTCTCAAACCTTTCGAGTCGGGCTTGAAGGAAGCGCAGGCCTCGAAGTTCGGGTCCTTATTAGGTCTCAGAGATCCTGCATCTCTACCGCTGGGGGCCTTACTAGCATTCACTATCCTTGACCCGCGTCTCAAATACCCTCCACAAAGAGTCCAGCCCCCAGCAGCCACAAGCCAGCAAGTACAGATCCAACTCATGGAATCTATCTCTGCATTTCGCAAAGATGAGGCCTTACAACCATATCAGCTATTCGATCGGGATGTCCGATTTAGGGCCTCCAAATTACCGTCCCAAAAATCTGTTAATCGTCGACGAGCGAAAACCGGTCCAGGCATCACTCTCGAACCCGGCAGTATCGACCCCCCAATCCCAATCATTCTACTCGCATCCCGCAACGCCAACGACAAGCGAATACCAGGGACCTGGACGATACTTCTCCCTTGGAAGTGTGTCCAGCCGGTATGGTACAGCTTGATGCATTACCCACTATCTACTGGCGGCAACCCAAAATTTGGCGGCCTTGACGAAATCAGACAACTCGCCTTTGAGCGCGGTCAGCCTTGGTTTCCCGGCGACGTGCTCGGGACAGACGCCGGGAATTCTTGGGAAACGAGGGAGCGACAGGCTAGAAAGAGGATATGGGACCGTAAACCCAAGGGGAAGCGCGTCAAGTGGGAGAGCCTCGATCTCGGAGCCGGCCGCAAAGGTGAAGTTGGCGTCGGCTGGAGTTGCGATTTCGAGACAATGTTCGGCCTTCAGAGTCCTCCGCAACCAGAGGCGGCGCCGGCTAGTAATGACAGTGAGGATCACGAGATGACAGGAGTATCAGAAGCCGTCGAGTCTAGCAAAGAAACCCCAGTAAAGAAGCCAAAACGCGAGGTTCATCACGAACCCCTAAAAGACATCACATACCTCCCCAAAGGCATATTCACCACTCTATCATCCCCTCAGACTGCTCCTCCCATCCCGCCCAACGCCGTCATCACCGTGCGCATAAAAATGCTCAGCCGCGGCGTCGTCTCCCCCTGCGCGCGCATCTACCGCCTCCCCGAAGCCCCCCCAAGCGCCCCCCCATCCTCCGAAGCCGAGGTCCCCGCAACCCAAGCACCACCCGCTCCGCACGACAGCACCCTACCCGCCACCCTCCGAGACCAATGGCTCGCGCAACAACCCACCCGCTCCAAATCCAGCGCCAAGAACAAAAACCCGCCTCCCCCCCGCACCGCGACAGCCAGGAGCCCCGAGGCCCGCCGCCAAGCCCTCGCCGAATCCCTCGTCGCCCCGCCGGGCCCGTACCCGCCGCCGCACCCCAACGCCGCGGCGTTGAACGCCAACGGCCACCCGCTGTGCCCCGACGCGCGCGACCTCATCGGCTTCGTGACGACGGGCGCCTTCAACCTCCGCGACGGCCGCGCCGCGGCCGTCGCCACCCTGAGCGCGCGGAGCGCCGCGCAGGAGATGGGGCGCTACGGGAACCCGCGGGCGCCCGCGGCGCGGCTTTGCGTTGTGCGGGACGCGGGGCAGGCGGTTGGGTGGCTTGCGAGATGGGAGGTTGTCTGACGTGTCTAGACTACGGGAGGACTTTATGTGGCCTATACCAGCCTACGAATTTTTTACTTGATAGGTTGGCTCGAGTCTTGTTCATAGTCTTAAGGCCTTTGACTCAAAGATGTAGTAACTCGCTAGTCTGAATTCACTATTTAGTCCCGTGTTCAATGCTAGATAATCTTCAATGGCAGGTTAGAGAAGTGAGATCTTGAAATTGTCAATATTTTACTGTCTTGGTTCTCTTTTCTCTATGAACGAGGATCTGGACGCTCGCTGTGCGATCTTGCTTTGTCTACCAATCACATACACGAACCTTTCGTCATGTATACCGCTCTCTGCCCGTGTGTCTAGCTAGCCGTACCTTGCAGTAACGTAAGCAGGTAAATTTCTTCAATCCCCTAGTCGTCCATCTCTATTCTCGTAGTCCCTATTCAGGGACCAAGAACATGGTATTCAGACTCTTTGGGATTGGAAGTCAATAGAATAATCTGCCATCCTTTAACTAGGCATCTCAAGTCGATGTTGTCGTTTCGCCATTTAATTGCTGCGCATCTTCTGCCAACAATCTTTTACACTCAGCGGCAAGATCTGTCTTCTCAATGAGCTTACCCTCTTTGTCTGGGTGACCGTCGGGCAGGCCCATGACCTTGACCTTGACCTTGCCGGCTTTCAGTTCATCTTCTCCGATGATCACAGCAAGGGGCACGCCGCCCGTCTCGGCAGCCTTGAATTGCTGTGGCAGACGTGGCTTCGCTTTTGGCGAAAACTCGGCGCTGATACCCGCATCCCAGAGTGTGCGCGCAATTCCCATGCGCTCGGGCAGGAGACCATTCTTACCCCCGAAAGCCATGACAAAAACATCACTGCCACGTACGCGCTGTTTCTCTTTCTCGTGGCGTGCTTTGAGTATTGTGAAGATGCGATCAACACCAAATGATATACCAACACAAGGGATCTGTTTCCGTCCGTACATGCCAACTAGGTTATCATAGCGACCGCCGGCAGCGATACTACCTACTCGTGTCTCGGCTGAGCGATCCTTAGCGGTGAGCTCGATAACTGCCTCGTAAATCAACCCTAGAAGATCGTCAGCGACGGGAAGTTTTTTCCTCGATGATTGTCCAGCTTCTTACCCGTATAATAATCGAGACCGCGAGCCAGGGCCAGGTCGAACGATACTTGGTCTGCTATTTGAAAGGCGTCCAAATAAGTGTGAAGCAAGCTCATCTCTTCTATCCCCTTCTTGATCTTCTCATTTGCGAACATCTTCTCGTCGCTCTTTAGAAGATCTAGGATTTTTGGTATATCACCGCTGTGCTTGGTCCACTCGAGGATTTCGTCGGCAACACTGCCCTCGAGGCCCTTTTCAAGCATTTCCTTCTTGACCTCCTCGCGGCTTAATTTGTCTAGCTTGTCGACTGCGGAACTGATCGTTCTTATTTTATCGTCGGGCACACCGGCCACCGCGAACAGGCCCTAATTCAAATTAGCCCATCGTAACTAACAGGGGAAAGCCACTGTGATGACTAGTAATCAACATACGTCGAGAATCTTGCGGTGGTTGATCTTTACGGTGACGTCCTTAGCTAGGCCGAGCGAAGAGAATACCTCGTATATGATTCGTAGAATCTCAGCATCGGGTATCATTGCATCGTACTCGCCGGCAATATCGAAATCGCACTGGTAGAACTCGCGCATACGACCCCTTGCGATGGCCTGTGTATAACGACAGTCAGTAAACTTACGCTCTCGTCATATTTGAAGTTTTATCCCCGTGTACCCCAAGTCGGCTCGTCTTCTGCAGCGCCAAGTTATGTGACCAGCCAACATGACCTTTTTTGTTCGCGCCCGGTGTTTTGTTGGCTCCGGGTTGTATGAGCGGACACCGACTTGGGAACACGGTAATGCCAATGGTAATGGAGGTTAAGGGGGTGGGTTCAACGAACAGGCTGATCTCGTCGGTAGACTTTGGCGATGTGATAGCGCTTGATCTGTTGGACACTGTTCATGGCGAGCCACCGGGCGAAGGGGACCTATGCGCAACGAACCGTCAGCCAACTAACTGTATACAATCAAGAGACGTAGCTACCTAGTAGCGAAGGAATGCTTACCGTCAAGTCATATCGAAGCGCGAGATCCTCCTGTCTTGTGTGAGCATGTGTCCCCAGCGCCAGCAGAATGGAATTGGGCTAGAGACGTACCCCGCCTTGATCCGCGAGTTCGTATATTAACTTGGAGTCTTCCTGGAGCGTCGTGTTAGCTCTGCGGCGGCTAGGCGGCAGGGGAAGCCATTGGCCTTGTGGGTTGTAGACATAGACTCACTCCATACTTGCCCGAGAGGATATTCTTTAATTCGAAGACGGGAGTGTCGAGTGCCACGCCTCCGTGGCGAGTGAAGGCGTCGCTGGCAGCGGTGAAGATGCGGTCCCTGATCTTGATGTCCGCGCCGACCCAGTCACGCGTGCCCTTGGGCACCTTGACTGACGACTTGTCCGTCTTCTCCATGTCGGGATCGTGGAGATTCGCACTGCTGCTGCTGCTGTCGTTGTTGTTGTTGTCGAGGTGGTTCCAAGTGACGCTGATACTACCAGTACTACTAGTACTGGTACTAGGAGAGGTATATGCCTGTGTGTGTAGTTTGGGTTGTTGACAGGAGAACAATCGGCGGCGGCTGCTACTGGCGAGGGAGAGAGAGTTAGGCTCTCGTTGGTGTCGTTGGTGTCGTTGGTGTTGCTGGGGGAGTGCGCAATGGCTCGTGGCAGCGAGTCGGCGAAGTTGAGACGGGAGTGTCCTGGCTGATTGTAGGACTGGTAGTCGCATTGGGGCAATCCGTGACTCACTTGACTGGCTGCCCGTCTCGAATGAAATAATTCCCAAAGTTTTCGGGTGTCGCTGCAGGCAAAAATGGGTCGCAACGACTAGTTGTAGGTGGGGGGTCCCACCTTTGGCGGCCTAATGCACAAGTCGGGGCGAGGGGCAATTCTTTTCTCATATGATAGCTTCCCCTATCTTATCTTCCCAGGTATAAACCTACCTACACAGGTAGGTAGGTACCTACTTAAGTATATAAATCTATCTACATACTTCACTTCCCGTATAGGCTGATAGGACTCTTCAACACGTCTACACAAGTTAAGCAGACCGGCATTAGTTATTCAAATTATAGATAGTTAGTTATTGTAGGCATTGGAGAGTGCCTAGATCAGTCAGTACGTTATCCGTCTTAGCTACCTAGGTACCTCAGATACCGGTCATCTCGTATGCGTTTATTAGGTAGGTTGATCTGGTGCATTCATAGCTGGAAAATCTCGACACATTAGAGAAAAGTATACTCAAGGAAGCAGTGGAGCTTGCCGTCGCGGTCTTTAGTGGAACCATTAGGCAGGCTCCGCGTCAACCCCGTATGTCGAGTAAGTCAATCCCCGTACGCAGACCGTGGAACCTTCTGTCCCTCTCCGCCGTCGAGCCCGGTATCTGCAATAATAAACAACAGCTCGTTGTAGAGCCATCACACGGGTAGTGTCTCATTTCTTCTAGTTCTTTCTTGCCCGAACTTCCATTTCCAGTATGCGAGGGCCATGGCCGTCAAAGGGATTGTTAGCACAAAGTAGATCCACAGGTTCTTGCTCGTCGTCCACTCCCCCCCAGCACTGTCATCTGTGTCGAAGAAGCTCATGCCGAAGAAACCCTGGTAGTACCAAGTTAGGAGCCGCGGCGTGATGTGGCCATTTGCATTCTCGCAAACGCCTCAGACGTGTATGGGGCACGGAATACTCACAGCCACGAAAGTACCAGGTAGGAAAAGCAGTGTCACGAGGGTTATGATGCGCATCGTCAGGCTGTCCTTGAGTAGGTGTGCCGACACATCCTCGGCCGTGTTTTGATTCTTGAGACTAATGGTGTCTGAAGCCTCGAGAGAGCTCCAGCGACGCAGCCAATGCCGGTTATACTACAGAAAACTCACCATTTGAATCGTGCTGGCCACTCTCGAAAGGAGATGCTTCGTATTTAGTTCAAACGACTGAACCCTATCTTCCATATTCCCGATCAACGTAGAAAATTCTCGCGATTCTTTTTCTCCAATGTGGTCGTATCGATGTAGATGTTGATTCATGGTCTCTAATCTCCGTAGAACCTGATGATACGAGGCGAGGATCGGGATCAAAGGGGCTAAGCTCGATGCTACAAAGCGAAGCGCTGAGAGCTCCTCGTACATTTCTACGAAGCGCAGACGCTCTTCAATTTCCACATTCAATACGCATCGTGCCTATGCGAGAGGTCAGGCTCATGCTCGCGAATCGAGTTCAAGGTGAGAGGATTTGATTACGTGCTCACGAAACTGCTCCTCCAGATCTTCCAGGTACCACCTCCATTTCTGCGCACGGCCGGACAGGAAAGAGACGTGAGGATATAATGGGTGATGGATAGCGCTCGTGAAATTAAACATGACTTCCTCGTGACTGGTTACCGGTTCCGGGTATATCAAAAGCCAGACATTTCGGTTCGACCCGGCGCAGAACTTGTGGTAAATCCCCATCTTTCGGATCACCCATTTGATCTCCTCGTTATGGGATTTCTTCTGTTCGGCGTACTTGAAAATGTACGTCAGTTCTACAAGGGGTTAAACCCAGTCAATAGTAGCAGACGAATATGACATGCATTCTCAACATACCACATGTGTTTTCAACCATGCTCCAAGCACAAACAGAGAAGCCATCCTCTAAATCACATGTCCTATTCCGAAAGAACAGCACCGTATCCCAAATGCCATCAATGGCATTGGTGTGGGCGACAAAGGCTTCAAACAGCGGCCGAGAGACTGCTAAGGATCCCCATGAGTCTGGCTGACAGATAATGCTTGCTTGACAATCAGTCATTGCCTCCACTCGATCATCTGGAGGAGCACTTACGCTATTCTTGTTTTGAAGAAGTCACTCACCACCCACTTATTGAAACTTTCTGCGACATAGAATTGCGTCGACGATAATTGCGTCGCAGATTCGTCGCTACCACTATGTAGCGTTGGACAATCATTGAACTCGATTAGATCCATGTGCGACTGGGGGCCGTCCTTGAAAGGATGTGACTTAGCATTCGCCGGCCATTGCCTATTCCTGCCATGTTGTCCCGTGTCACAGCAACAGTAGCGGCTATAAAGTATAAGAACGAGAACAAGGTGTGATGATTAATACGTATGTGGGAATCTCGTCGTTCGTCCCATATCAAGTAGGACAAGCTTGAGAGTGCATCTACCTAGAGTACCTCCGTGTAAGCCACCATCTAGTAACCATAAATCAGCCCTACTCGCAGCCTGCCTAAGCAAGAGTGCCTAAATTTATGTCCGCCTTTTGGGCTATTCCCCTCTTGCCAGAGCCCTAGAATTCTCCACTATCCAATCATGCTCAGCACGAGTCAGCGGTCCCGGGGCGGTGAATTTCCAAACATCGTGGACCATCTACGCGTTCGGGTCAACACCTAAGTGTATAGGGAATCCCGTAAGGGTTGAGTATTCCACTTACTACGATGTTAAACACTCGACTGCTTAAGTCTGGATACTTTTCTTTGAGAATGGTCAAGAGGGCGGCCTCGCTGGGGTACCGGCAATCAATTGCGTAGCGTCTCATGATATGGGGCTGTCGAATGCTGGTGGTGGATGTTGCCGGAGTGCCTGGATAATTTATAATCTTACTGCCTTACTGCCTCTATTCATTTAAGCCACAGCCACATGCAACTTGCTGGAGTGCGACTCGAACTAGAAAATGGCGATCTATTGCGTACATGCTTACTGGGGCTTTCAGTCATCTGATTACTGCATTTATACTACAGCCCTGCTTTCTATCCAGGTCTCTCGCTTCCACGTGCTTCCGTTGAGATCGGCAAGTATCGTGTCTTGGGTTCGAATCGAGGCTCAGGATGCAGTATAACAGCGAGGAGAGAGAATAGAACCGTAAGTAGTAACGAGAGCAGTACTGATATGGCAGCGAACTACGGTGCTGAGAAAGTGACCTACCCACGCGATGGTATAATATATCTTGGTAACATTACTCGTTTGTATAGACGCGCGTACACATACACAGTGAGAGAAAGAGAAGGGAATAAAGGACGGATGACTATGAAAAGCCAAAGCAAATGTGGCAGCTTATCCAGGAGACTGAACCTATCATGTGTAAATTGGAAACACTTGGCGATTAACACCAACTTCGGTGAGATTCGGTCAAAGGTTTACGGGGATGGAACTTGCCAAGTACACAACAAGTACATAAACATACCAAGATATGAAGAGCAAGTACACGGAGCATAAGGCTTCGCACCATCGTAGTATAGCATCGGAACCCACGTTATATGTCACGTAGAGCCCTTTTATATACCATTAATTCAGTTATGGACCAACCGCGCCGTTTCCCCGTGGCTTTATATTATTTATTAATTAAGCTATTATGATAATACCTCTTCTTTCCAACAAGTTGCACCATCATAATAAACAATATGGACTGTCTCAAATTACCTGTACTTGTAGGGAGTGGAAAGGCGGTGTCTAGTCACGGAAAGAGGCAGACGTACATCTAAGGGGTAGATAACAGAGAGCCTGCTTCCAGAACTCCAAGATCAGCATTGATCGCCACACACCACCTGCAGGCGCATACAGAGTACCAGGGTGAATACAGTAGCTGCACATTCAGTTAGGCAAGGCAACATTTGCAATAGAGTAGTTACCGGGACCTTTCCCAGTACGTATAATATGTTTTTGATGCTGTATCTATGCGTAAGATACTTAGGTATGCTCTAGATACGTTTTATGACATGAAGAGATCTAGCTACTCTGTGTCGTCTAGACAATTTCTAAAAAAGCACTTTATTTGTTTGATCGACACAGTGGCCAGGGCCTACGCGAAAGGATTGTGTGCTACCATCTCGGGCTGACTATTGGTCATTCCCTCTCATGAGACCTACGGGAGATACTTAAGACGTAGCAAGGCGATTTACTCAGCTGGCTATAAGTAGACTATGATTCCGGTCTAGATGCCTGTCATCAGGCTCGCCGGATGCGCAAACAGCTTACTTATTGATAACGTTAGAATAATACCCTACAGTAGCCAGGTAGGTATGTGGATACATGCCGCCGAATGGCGTTTACCAAGCTGCCATGGCGCATTTGCGGTCTCGACTGCTATGTGAAGAGGCTACGATTCCTAGCTTTGGATTACGTTTGCTATTTTGTTAAACCTCTTTGATATATCGCCCCGAAGCCGTGTTGTATCTAACTTTAATTGTACGCAGTATTACAATTCCAAGTGTCTTGGTCAGCCTATAACGCCTATCTTATCATTGTAGATCTTCACCCCGCCGAGATTTATAAAAAGGTTGGAATCCAATATATCACGACACGATCGTGCGCCCCAGGCGAGAGTAAACTTATGGTTAGATGACGAGGGCGGTGGTGATACGAGCCTGCCACTGGAGACTATCGATACTTCAAGTCGCCGATTACGAGCCCCTTCAGGTCATAGTTCCGAAACTCGATCGCATCAAAGTGAGGAAACTCGCCATCACGAGCTTGAACAGTATCCTCCAATACAGTACCCAAACACCGACACGAGCAGTCCATTAGGTTCTCGAGCTCGACACGGGGAAAGGGGATATGATTATGGCGCGCAGCCATCAGAAAGACAGCAACGACACGACAGCAATACTAGAACAGACAACCATTACACCAACTCTAATGGACAAGCACACGGCACCGAGGCACAATGGCCCCAAATACCCATGTCGGGCTCCAGCGACGGATTTAAATCTACGAGGCCCTTGAGGTGCGCCATGCATACTTGTAATTCGTGACTGGGTTCTAACACATAGCAACAGGCGAGGACTTTATCCGCGACATATTTTTGTAATTTCGATCGGTGCCGTTATCGGCGTTGGATTCTACACACGAACAAGCGTAATATACGGACTGGGCGGGAAAGCGGGCGTAATCTACTCATTCGCTTTTCTGGGAATGCTAGCTTTCATGGTGGGTAGGTGTCTGGCATTGATGCTCGACCAGTGGCCCGTCCCCGGCGCTTTATTTGTCCTCGTTGAGAAGTTCGTAGATAGGCAGGTTGGCCAGGCTGTCGGACCGTTTTATTGGTAAGATAGAAAGAGTAACTCATACCCCTTTTGCAAAGCGTAGCTGACCAGGCGAGTAGGGTGGCATACGTCTTCGCGTTTGGAGTACAAACAACTAGTATTAACAGCTTCAACCAAACACTTGGTCTTCCCGATAGAGCCTCGATAGGGATCAATATTGCTTCCTTACTAATCCCGATTCTTTTCAACTTAATGGATCTACGGGTGAGTCAACAAATGTGCAGCGCGATGATTCGACCTCAATCTAATGGCGATCTAGTATTTTAGGAAGATTGAGTTAGTGCTTGGGTATCTCAAGCTAATTGTAATCCTTACGATCATCATCTTAACGAATGCTGATAGTAGCATCGGTACAACTTCCCGTTGCCATCCCGCCAGTTTAGAACGCCATTTAAAAAGCTAACTTTTGATTTAGTAAGCTCTAAATTAATGAGTCCAGTTGACAAAGGCAAGCGAGTCTCGAGACATGAGTGTCATGAGAGACAAAATTACTAACTTAGAGATCTTAGTTAATACGAATCCTTTCGACAAACCCCAGTCAAAATTTCGAAGCTATTTTCTAACTCTAGTCCCCTGCATTTTTCTCGCCTCATTTACCTTTGTCGGAATTGAAGTCGTCGGAGCCACAGCCCAAGAAGCCATTGTACCAGGCCATTCGCCACCCTCGAGCGCCAGAAGCCTAACCCTTGATGGCCCCCGTGAAGATAGTCACAACTACAGTTACACCACTGATTCTGTGGCGAGTCCCTTTAAACGAGCTGCGTTATTTTCACCTATTGTTTCCGTTATTGTTTACCTGTGGGGAGGATGGATCGTTACTGAGACCATCCCGCCGGACCATCCTAGCCAGCCCACGTTGGATTGCCCTCAGATACCTGGTTGGAGTTCCTCTATATTTGTAAACAGCGCCATGATTGCATCTACTCATCAAGGGAGAGCCGTGTTGGGACTGTTGATCATCACTGCTGGCTCGACGTCGTGTACTGCTTTATACATAGCTTCTCGTACTCTATACGGATTAGCTTACCGGGTTAGCAACAACACTCGGCATTCTCGTGTGAAATCTATTGCCCGCGCCCTTGCAAAAACAAACGAGTTCGACGTTCCTTGGGTCGCCGTCATGGTGTCTGCGGTGATCTTATTCCTTCCCTTTCTGGAATATGCTGACGAGAACAGATTTTCCACTGTAAGTAACTAATACAATATCTTGAGTCTTACTAACCAGCACTTCAGGCCTTTGAAGTAGTGGCCGAGATGAGTTCTATTAGTTGCACAATGATATGGGGCCTGGAATCTTTGGCTGCCTTCAGCTTTCTCAAGGCGTAAGTAACATCACAGACACAATCCCATACAGTAAAGAGGATAACTCCAGTGGCGTCTAGTTATAAAAGCCATGCCTTCACACTTCCAGGCAATCACATACGTAATGCAGGTGCCTTGAAAGTTGATGATGTGTGGTGGTATCGCTCACATCTCGCCATGGCCATCGGATCGTTCATCTTATGCAACTTAGTATTATTCTTAGGTGGCGTCCTTCTGTTGTTAGAGTATAACAATAAAGACAAACGCTATCAAGGCGTCGCTATATTCTTACCAGTAAGTCTCTTGTATCTGAGCTATTATCATAAAAGAAATGGGGTTAACTCTCCTTAGATTAGTATTTTTGCGCTGCTTGTTCTTATTCTCAAGGCGTTTCAACGCGAATGGCTTAGGCAGGGCGGGATTTTTAATCTTTTCTACAAGAACGACTTCAATTATTTTGTGGATATGATTCAACATCTCAGTGAGGAGCTGGCAATCAACGACTCACAAATCGAAGAGCCGGAAGTAAGGCTATTAAAAGACCTCTTTGGAATCATCAACACAGACAGGATATTTAATAGACGCAAAGATCGGGCTAGGGATTGATAACGTAGGACTGGTATGTTGTGAAGAGATACGGCCGACCTGTGATCAGCGATTATTTATGTATTTAACATTCGCCTGATGTATTCATACTAGTATACATACATACATATATATATATATATATATATATATGTTGACTTAATAGCCTGTACCCTACCTGAATATGCCTCGACGCTCAATCATAAAGGAGTACCTGCATTTCCTCTTCAAAGAAATAATTCGAATATCCAACCTATCATCCGTTTCGACTAAGCACACCGCGTCTTCTTCTGGTCTATATGGGACTTTCCCATTTAAATCCAACTTCTGGACCCTCTCGCTATCGTCCAGGTCTGGGGCGTAAAATTCAAGGTTCGAGTTGGAAGGTGACGCTAACACAATAGCTAGGCGGTCGTCTTGCGTAATGAGCATCTTCCTGAGGCTAGAAACGCCCTTAATCCAGTAATTAACCCCGTTTGGTTTGAGGTGACTATACATCGTAATGTACTCCTCCCGCTTTATTACAAAAAACCCTATTTGCGTTCTAAGGGGATATATCTCGGGAATGAAGTGACGATGGTTCCGAGCGGTTTCCTGTCACATTTTGATTAATTGAATGTCGCCGGGCAAGAATGGCATGTGCTACCTTGTTCTCGATATATATATCCTCCATGTAGTTGCCGTTTCTAATAGACCGCATCCTCACGGTCACTCCGTGCTGTGGTATATCATTCTTCTGCGGTTTATCAGTCCTAAAAGCATGGTATAGAGTTTCGCTACGGCTGCAGAAACAAAGATCTATGTGCCATTTCACGTGCTCGATTTTATTGAATTCTATTACATTTTGAAGCATGTCATCTTCATCTCGTAATAGTCGGGAATCGTGACTTAGGGCCTCGCTATATTGGCCGGACACTGGAGTATCCTCCCTATGTGTCGATAAAGGCTGATTATCAACACTCCTTGAAGATTAGTCCTTATTATTACTATTATATCTGATAGCAAACTACTTACTCATTAATATTATCTAGGTTATATAACCGGACTCGAGCACGGGACATGCGCCCTTGAGGTTTCGAGGCCAGCGCGACAAAACGCCGGTTGGGGGCTAGTGCAATCATATCTATTTGGTCGTCAAGTCGAAAGGGAGAGAAAGACCCTCTCGTGGAAAACTGCGTGAAATTCCGGATCTAGAACTCATCATGATCAGACATGGCTCTACTAGAGTATTACCTAGGGCTTTGATGAAGCCCCTCACCTCGAAACGTGTAAGGCCAGTGTTATCCTTTGAGAGTACTAAAGCGATACTATCATTAGAGCATGCTGCTGGCCTGAACCAAATTCGTTCAGACCAGCTATTCTTCAGTGTCCTTGGCTCGAGGTCACGAGATTGATTCGTTTCCAAGTTGCGAAGCATGATCATGTCAGGGCGGTAGTAGACGACTGTTCCATCGGGAGAAAAACATGATTTCTCGGGCTTTTTGGAGATCCCTTTTAATGGAGTGGTAATAATAGGCAGCTTTGAACTCTCGGTATAGAGTGAAGAGAGCTTGGCTGAGATTGTACGGATATCATCCCTGCGATCGTGTGGCTGTAGGATACTGTTCTGAATGTAAGGATATATCGCAAGGGTCAGTCGATGGTAGATAGACTTGCTATCGAGTTTAGACTCTTGAATAGCTTTCAGGAATCTAGTAAGATAATCTGTGACGGCTTTATTACATCCATCTGATATAAGTGGTTTTGCGGACCTTTGGTAGAAAAAATCGCCCCTCGACGGAAAGCGGCTGATTGGTTCATACTTTTCTTGTCGCATCTTTTCAAAAATGGCAACACCCTCTGCTCCTCCATGCAGATGGTTGAAAACCAGGAGCATAAGAAAGATACACCCAAAAGACCACGCATCGCTCTTCGGCCGTCCGATTCCCTCCGGGGCGTGTTAGGTCCCTGGTCGTTCGAATGGATCGGGGCCGCCTTGCTGTGGCTGTGGCTGGCACGCTTCCCCAAAGTCGGTAATCTTGAAACGTAGAGTTTCGGGATGATCGGGATTTCCAAAAACCAAGATATTCTGCGGCTTGAGATCATTATGGCAATATGCCCGGCCGGATCCGTATTGCTGCCTTTCCTGGTTCAACCATTGTAGTCCCTGGGACAGTGCGAGCATTTGTCTGAGGATACATAAACGCTCTAAGTCGTCTTTAGGATTTGGCCGGCTATCGGATGTCATGTAATCTTCTAGATTCTGATCTGCTAGGTGAAAAAATATGCTGGCCGCTGGAGTGCTCCGATCGCGATAACCAGGTAGCTTGTAGATGACGCTGCAGACTGAGGTCATGATGGACGATGGGCAGTCGGATGATTGACTGAACTCTTCAAGAATACGATTTTCCTTCTGAAAAGACTTGTACGGACCCTCACTTGGGGCAAAGTCCTTCCGAGCAAGGTAGACATACTGGTACTAGATGTGAGTCGTGACTTTGTAAATAGCTGGAAGATTATCACAATAGTTTAACTCATGTCGCCGTTTCGAGATGGCCGAGATCCCGTGAGCAGCGCTCCACATAGGTAAAACAAGTCAAATAAACGGCTTTTGACGTGATTTGCTTTAATTAATCGCAAAAAGCGCTTATTTGACTTGTTTAATTAAATCTGTTGTTTTAATTAAACAATTATTTAATTAAATAAATTAAATAAATTAAATATTAAAAAAAAAACAATACTATTATAAAAATAATATTATTAAATAGTTTTAATTATATTAAATATAAATTTAATAATATTTTAAAGTTATATATAAAATATATAAAATTATAAATAATTAAAAATTAAAAATTATAAAAATTATATAATAAAAAAAAATTAATTTAAAAAGTTATAATTAAATTAATATTAATTAAATAAATAAATAAATATATAAATTTATTAAATAAAAAATTTTTTTTATTAATTAATTAATATAAGTTTTAAAATAAATTATTATTAAAATATATTTTTTAAATAATTTTTTTTATTAAAAAAATAATAAAAAAAAATTAAAAAAAAAAATTATTTACAAATAATTAATAAATATAAATAAAATAAAAAATATTTAATTTGCTTACAAATAAATTTAAACTTTTTATTTATGCTTTAATTAATTAAGTTATTTATCAAGCAGTCAAAGTATTGTTTTACCTGTGGGGAGCGCTGCCTGTGAGAAGATGGACGTATTGACCACGTTCTATCACTACTTTCCAGATTTTGACATAAGATCGCGGGTTGATCGGCCACTCCTCCAGGTATGGTAAACATCGTGAGTCGTCAATCTCTTGACAAAACTTATTCTCGTACAAGTCGATTCCCAGATGCCTTGCTTGCAAATCAAAAAACTTGTCGCCATTTTCGTGCCCAAAGATCAGTCTTGACTCGTCGCAACTCAGGGGCAGTGCTTTGCCAGGCGTCTCACAAACCTGTGTGGAGGACCTTAGCAAGTTGTGCTTGAAATCGGTTATCATGGCAAAATCTCCCGAGAAGAGGATGATTGTCAAGATGATAGCGAGCTCGGGGGTTTGGAGAACTCTGCTCGTTAATCTGCCCTTTTCTAAATCGCTTGTTACAGGTATTATAGGACCTAGGATACTTGTAGGAAGCTCGTCCTCTAGAATGTGGGCAGCACGGTCGCGACGTAAGAACTGGCCGCCTCTTTCGTGTGCAATTTCATGGGTCTTGCCCCTTGGACTAGTTTCACTGTCATGCCCTTAGACAGCCGAGCTCCCAGAATGGTCTTGAAGGTGTCTTGCGCACGGTCGAATGCATCTTGCCTAGCTGCCTGCCCTGTCGTCATGTTGCTGAAATCAATTTCGGTTGGTAATAGGATCGAAATGGCGGAGTAAAGGCATCAGAGAGGAGAGCGGATTGGCCGGGAAGAGGTGTACATCATATGGTGCGCAGTTAGCAGTTTTTCGCCAAGCCGCCACGGTTTTTTTTTCATCATGTGCTTTTTTTAATTGTTTTTTCTACCCCTTAAGACTCCTTAACACCACTATGTTTATAGGGCACCTCTACCTAGGTAGGTAGTTATATCTACCTACCGGTTCTTATAAATAGGTACATGAAAGAGCCGGGTAGCTAGGCAGCTATAAGGAGCTGATCTAGCCCGTGGGATGACATACATATACTTACTCTGCCTACTTTAGGTATTATATAGGCTGCCTCGGTAGGTGCCTAGGCGCCTAAAGCACTTATACCAAGCTATACCTAGGTACATAGTAGACGCCCTACAGTCGGTGCCTACCTAGTGGGTCCTCTCTAATTATTAGGTACCTGTCTAGATACAGGTGTGTGGACCTTAAACCAAATGTTAGAAGATATAAACTCCTGTAAGACTCATAGAGAGCCTTAGCTGCGCTGTAGATGTAAATATCGCCAGTCTAGTATCCTTATAATTAGCTGTGGTTACGGGTAGAGAAGTAGATACCAATGAAAAGGAGGCCATGCTAAACTGCATGTTTTGGTGTACTAGATACGTGATAGTGCGTCTATAACCCTGCAAGTTTGGAGTCGCTGGCGGCCTTAGGTAGCCTAGATGATCTTGATCTCATGCTTTGAAAAGGCTTGAGGTGGACAATTTTCATCTATATAACTCTACTTCTTTTCACAACATAGATCAGAGTACACGTAGGTGGGTTGTACCTAGCACATATTAGCATATAGCTGTGGTAGCAGTGAGTTTGCAAGGCGGTGCTAGTGTATTATGTATTAGGCAAGTAGTACAGTCTAGCAGCCAAGTGACCACTCAATAGGTAGGAAGAGGAAGGGCTTACAAGATCAATTGTGACACGGCAGACACTTTGCCTCTAACTACGCTGATGCCATCGTCAGTCACAGATACCACTTCTCAGTAGCTTTTGACCGGGTTTCGTGTTGTATTTTGAAGCGCGTCGTCGTCGTCGAAGGATACAATACAGTCGTGATTTTATAGCGGCTCAAACACAAGTTTAATCATATTTTTGCCGCAATTGGTTCTGCTAGGGACTAATATTTCGCAAACTGTTGATTTGGTTTTACACGATCGATCATGTATAGCGGGGCCAAAGCAGAATATAATATTGTAATTATATAATGCTATTGTTGTTTTTATATTTAAGAAAAAATCTTTATATATATAACATATATATAAAAGTTGTATAAACTTATTAGCAATTTATTAATATTATATATAATAAAATATAACTAATTATTTAATAAATAAATAATAAATTATATAAAAAAAATTTAAATATATATTAACTATAATTAATATTGCTATTTTAATAATTGTAAACTTTTTTTTTAATTATAATTTTATATATATATATATATTTTTTAATTTTTTTTTATATATATTTTTATTTATATATATAATTTATTAATTAAAACTAATATTTTAAATATTTAATTTAAT